>JAOBYE010199992.1:0-47292 GCA_025403585.1 Parazoanthus swiftii
AGACCAAGTCGAGGCTAACCCTGCAGAAATGAGTCTGTGGTCGTTGTAGTCAGCGGTAACTGGGAATTCGAAACTGGGCTATAGAAGCTGTTTACAACTTTGGGTATTTTTAGAGGCTTGAGACTAACCGTTCACGCTGGTATTTACGAATATTCAACACCAAGTCGACTGAGGCTAACGCTGTAGGAATGAGTCCATGGTCATTGCAATCAGCGGTAACTGGGAACACAAAACTCGGGACAGTTGTCAGAAATGAGAACCAGCGATAATTGTGGAGATTTACCTCAAGAACTGCGGCATAGGCAACGTTTTTAACAACAGCAAAAATTAGAGAATGCTTGGTGAATTCCCCTTGGACTGACAAATTTGCATATATACGCAAAGTTAACCAAGCATTCTTACTAAAACTGTCTGAAGACGAACGGAACCGATCATGTGGTTCACAGATCAACCACAACGGATTAACAGACTTCGTGTCTGAAGACAAATGGAACTGATCACATGATTCACAGATTAACAGACTACATAACTATTGAATCAATCACGTGATTCACAGATGAATCTGACTGCGTGAGCGTGTCTGAAGACAAAATAATGTAATGCAGATGTGTACGATTCGTGTCGTGTGGCTGAATCAGTATCGCCTTTCGTTTGGCGTGTCGTGGCTAAATCAGCATCGCCCCAATAGCGGGCAGATACACACATGCTCATGCCTCTGCATTATTTGAAAAAAACTTTATCAACGGCAGCTAAAAAAATGATCTTTAAAATGACGAAAATTACTCAAAAGGGTCGCTAAGGAGTTAAAACAGTTGTTTAGTCTGTCAACAATTGGAGTTTAGTTAGTGTTGATGCTAGCCGACGCAAAGGCCTCCTTGTTCAGAAAGAGCAGCACCTCATTGTGACTTTTATGAATTTGTTAACTTGTAAAGTTGATAACGCAAATTTTGAACAGACATTTCTTGATCTATGAGGTTTGATAATGTAATTAACACAAGACAACAAACGTTTATTGTCAGCGAGACTTAAATTACACATGTCTTTCGAATCGACATAATGAGCTAGACTTGAGTTACCGAAAAGAACATAACTACAGCTAACATATACTGATTTTAACATTCTTTGTCAAAGAAACAAGTTAATTTTCGGTTAACTCTCCATTTGCCCATTGAGAAAACTAATTGTGAGTGTAAGAAGTTTAAGAGACGACATAGTTGAAGCCGATCGATTGGACACACTATACAGAGTAAAAGAACTTTAAAATAAAATGGGAAACTTCGCTGCTGAAAGCTGGATAGGTTTCGTTTTTTAGACGACACTTGCAGTGCAGAACTAAAACGAAATTTACCAGACTGCCTCTGTCAGAGTTTCCTGATGTTCCATTGCGTTTTCAGTTCGTCGCGCCGAAGGACAGTTTTCTAGTTTTGAGTCAGATTATATAGACATTTATTTGTTGGTTTACTGTTACGACTACTCAATTTTATATTAATTTATTAACAGGAAGATCAGTAAAGTAATAATTTCAAGGAAGTGATTGTTTATAATCTTTTTTCGAGTTTCTTTATTTGTTTCTTGGAAAAGACGAAACTCCTTGATATTGATAACTTTTCCGACATTTTGCGTCCTTGCAAGGACACGTTTTGAGTTTATAATCTTTTTTCGAGTTTCTTTATTTGTTTCTTGGAAAAGACGAAACTCCATGATATTGATAACTTTTCCGACATTTTGCGTCCTTGCAAGGACACGTTTTGAGTCTGATTATGTCTTTAGCCGTTGGTTTACTGTTGCGGTTACCACTCAGGTTTTTTACATGATTGTCTATTTTTCGGGTTGAGGAACCTTGAACTCGAGTTTTCAGCCCGGCTCAAGTCTTAGTAAACGTGTCCTTAAGTTTTGGTGTTTATGAGCCTCAACATTTATATAAAAATGGTTGTTTTAATAAAAAAGATTGTATCATATTTTCAGTTTAACAGCTCAATTTCCATGTAACGAATTGCACTTGTTCAAAACTGTCCACCGTTGTCTCGAGTCTTGGAATCAGATACTTACTTTGGTTTCAGCGTTTAATGAATTTTAAAATCTCTTTTACTTGTACTTTTTGTTGATGTTAAGGTCTATTGAAAAATGAAGAGGC
This sequence comes from Parazoanthus swiftii, assembly GCA_025403585.1. Taxonomy (NCBI): domain Eukaryota; kingdom Metazoa; phylum Cnidaria; class Anthozoa; order Zoantharia; family Parazoanthidae; genus Parazoanthus; species Parazoanthus swiftii. The sequence goes on from JAOBYE010199992.1 coordinate 2,135, forward strand.
ATCTTAGTGAAGTTCAAATCTCAGGGAAGTGCTTGTAAAAATTCTTTTCTTCAAGTTTATTTTTTCTTGGAAAAGGTGTAACTCCTTGTTGTAACAAAAAAGACTATCACATTTTCAGTAAAACAGCTCAGTTCCCATGTAACGAAATGTACCTGTTCAAAATTGTCCATCGTTGTCTCGAGTTTTGGAATCAGCCACTTACTTTGGTTTCAGCGTTTTATCGAATTTTAAAATCTCGTTTACTTTTACATTTCGTTGATATTAAGGTCTATTGAAAAATGACGAGGATTATTAACTTGCTAACAGGAAGATCAGTGAAGTTCAAATCTGAAGGAAGTGATTGTTAATATTTCTTCATCGAGTTTATTTATTTTCTTCTTGGAAAAGATGGAAACCCCTGATATTGATAATTTCTCCGAACATTTGCATCCTTCGAAACCAAACGAGGTTTTGGGTTACCTCAAACTAATGTCTCGAAGCCGTTGAAAATTAGTAGTATATGGAGTACAGCTTTTGGTGTACTAGTGAAAATGCGTTCCTTTACATCAATCAAAGTATATCCAAATTGTTGTGTCACGAATGGGTAATTCGTTGCTTATAGCTGGTCAATCTTAAGTTTCGTTTTTTAGATGAAACTTGCAGTGTAGCACTAAAACGGAATTTGCCAGACTGCCTCTTTCAGAATTCCTGATATTCCATGGCATTTTTTACTTTCGTCGTCGCCGATTACCACTCATTTTGTTATAAGATTGTCTATTTTGGGGTTGAGGTTGAACTCGGGTTTTCATCCCCAATTGTTAGTAAACGTGTTCTTAAATTTTGTTGTCTTTGAACCTAAACCTTCTTACAAAATGGTTGTTATAATAAAAATTACTGTATCACATTTTCAGTTTAACAGCTCAATTTCCATGTAACGAAATGTACTTGTTCAAAATTGTCGATCGTCTCGAGTCTTGGAATCACCCGCATACTTTGGTTTCAGCGTTTTATTGAATTTTAAAATCTCTTTTACTTGTACATTTTGTTGAGATTAAGGTCTATTGAAAATGACGAGGCATATTAATTCATTAACAGTAGGAGCGATGAAGTTCAAATCTGAAGGAAGTGATTGTCAAATTTCTGTTCTTCGAGTTTATTTGGTTATTTCTTAGAAAAGATGGAACCTTCCGATATTGATATTTTCTCCGACAATTTGCATCCTTGGAAAACAAGACGAGGTTTTGTTTTGCTTTAAACTAATGTCTCGAAGCCGTTGAAAATTAATAGTATCTTAGTTGGAGTACAGTTTTTGGTGAACTATAGGAAATGCGTTCCTTCGCATCATCCAGAGAATTTCCAATTTGTATGTCACGTTTTGACTGTGTTGTGACAAAAACCCGCCAGTTTCAATGCATTTTATCCGGAAGGTCGCCTCGCTGGTCTTGGTGCACTAAAGGATGGGAAATTACGTCAGATTTTTAAGGTAACTTTTCCTCCCGTAAACAGGAAGTGTTGTTAAGGTGTAGGTGTGGGTGAAGAAATGCATTCAAGATATGGTATAAAAGTAGAACACTGAACGTGTATGAAGTTTGTACACGTAACCACGCACATTTCAACTGAAGCAGCGCTTTTGTTTGCACGTAGTTTTTCAGTTGACCTGATCAATATTCTACAAGTGTGAAGCTAGTTTTCCACATAAAATGTGATCAAGCCCAGTTTTGACAGCTTGAGTAAGACTAAGTCCGTAGAGGCAACAACAAAACAAATGCACATGGTGAGTAAATCAAGCTTAAGTTGCATCTTTTTTCCCTCGTGTAGTAGATCGCTCGTTTCACCACACTAGGAAGTTTATGCGACGTGTCGATGTAGAGCTGCTATTTGCGATAATATTTCACCAAGTTCACAGTCAAACTGTTTCGAATCTGTTCCACAACTTTTAGGGGAGTTTGTAGAAAACTGCATGTAGAAAAAAATTAACTTTGGACAACAGAAAGTATTGCGAAGACTGAATGAGCTAACTTTAAACTGTGATACCAATATTCCCAAATATTGGTGCTTTGGAAAGTTAAATCAATAAAAACCGCGCTTTTACAACTTGAAAAAACTTTTAAGAAATTGAGCAATTGTTTGTTTTTAGGTAGACATGTTAGGGCGTTCATCTTTTCTTGTTTTATTGCCGGTTCATTCATCAGTAATTTTTGTATGGCAAAAACCAGCGTGGTCGTCAAACAATCGGTATCATATGCAAATCCCCATATTTTGACTTCTTAACAATCAGGAAACTATTTCAATTACAATGAAAAACCGACTTCTTTTGCTCTGCACTTTGGGTGGCAAAAATTGTTCTCTCTTGATTTTAAAGCTAGAGCCGGCAAAACGCAGTAGTTTTTTTAACAATCACTGATAACTGACACACACACAGGAAGTCCTAATAGTAGACCTAAAATGAAAATCGGCATATAAATAATGTATCCGCCACTGCGCAGTTGGAGGAAAACCCCCGCATTGTTACAATCTGGAAGGAAGTTTAATTCAGTCCGGGAAGAGAATTATGTCGGTTGTGATATGCTAAACAAGTTCAAGTTTTGCCCGTAATTATGCGAAACTTTATTGTAGAGAAGTATTCCAGGCTACGGTAATATCTTGTAAAGATAAAAAGCTTCTCAAGAATTAAGTATTATGGTTTTCAATTATCAGAGCACTATTTAACATATTTTTTATAACTATAGGACAGAGACAGTTTCAAAAAAAACTTCATTTCTTGTATAGACCCGGAACAGAAAGCCCATTCGCTTTGTCATGCCGTTCACACACTCTCTTTTGTAATACCAAGTTTATAAGAACCGTGAGGAAGTTAAAGAACACTATCTATAAGAAAAATATGAGGCTAGGAAGACTCAAAGCCATAACAAGACTCGAAGCCAAAACATTGTTTAAGACGAATTATTGAAATTCGTTTTTTAAACACCAACGCCACATTTGAATCTTGTTGCCACGGCTCAAAAGCCAGGAGCGAAGTTGTGTTCATTTACAGTTTTCTTTTAATTTCACAGCAGAACTTTTGGTAGCAGGAATAAGAACAATTTAAGAACTATTTGAGGCTTCAAATGGCCAAAAATTTAAAAACATGGAGCTGGCAGATTTGAAGGCGAGTAAGCCATTTTACCTAATTATCTAGCAACGCAACCGGAATTTATCTATCAAACTGATAAGCGATTATACCCGTAAAGAAGATGACCACATAAAGACGAAGAATAAGCCATTTTAAAACGTAACATGAAAGTAATTAATGCAGCCTTTGATCATTTTCTTTTGCAACTTATAAATGTTAAATTGCCTTCGGTCTAACGTCGCAGTCTTTAGCGTTTATTTTCGTGGTGTTTGTTAAGAACGGAGGAAAAACCCGGCATTTATCATGGTTAGCGGCTAGCTAAAATTTTCTCTGTTTCATGTTGTTGTAGTATACAAATACTTCACGTCAACTCAATATTTTGCCTCAAAAACCGGAAACAGTACATTATACATGTACAATTGTTATCCTATGCTTGAATAATTCAATAACGAAATATTGCTGAGTGACATCACAAAAATTCTGAAACACATGAACAATTCATTGATTTTAATACTTGTAAACGACGTCATTGTTGCACTTCTGATATTGTAGTATTCGCTAAGAAATAAAATACTAAATAGACGGTTTTGTTAAAATGCTGTTCTTGCTTTGAAAACTTTTCCATTTGACGGAAAACTTGAAAAATATATTTTAAAAGCAACATGTTGGTGTTATTAATCAAAATACTTTAACACTCGAAAGCTTTGAAAGAACACTCGTTGTTGGAAAAACGGCGTTCACGCATCCAAAGCGTCGAGAATGTTTCTTGACGGCCGCGGTTTTGAATTCCGTTCGCCGCCGTGCGTTTTGTATTTTCTGTGCGCGATATAAAATTTTCGAAAGCGAAACACAAGACGTAATTCGTTTGCCACTTGTCTGTGGAATTCTAAGCAGCTGTGACCGATGATATTGCTTTGGCATCCCCGATTGTTTTCTGAATCTCTTTTTTTCGTGTCAATTTGTTTTATTGTTTTGATTTGCACAATGGACCGAACTGCAGTCGGAAGTGTGTTTCTACATTCATGTTCTCTAAAGAAGACAACCCCTTTTTCTTTTAGACCTCAACGGTGGCCAGCTTGTTACATTCTCACGTATAGTTTTAACTACTGATTAACCAAGATTGAAGTCTGTACAGGAAACATCAAAGTGAGGCCTTAAGTGCTGTATTGAGCGAACGATAGCATGTCAATGCGTCAGGGCCGAAGTTCGAGACCGGACGTCCGGTTATGCGCGTACGTAGTAGGTTTTTAACAATAATCTGTAATAATGCAAGCCCGTGAGCATTACGGGGAATCCAGACCGCTCAAGGACCAATCAGAACGCGCGAAGTTTTCGTTGCCATCTGATAAATTTTGTTATACTTCTTCTCGTGCTCTATAACTTCGAGCTTTCCCTCGGTCACTACAGCAAGGCCTCAGTTTGATATTCCCGTACGGACCTTACTGTCGGTTAATAAGTAGTTAGTATTAAACAGATTTGTTCTTTTCTGTTCTGTTCTGTTTGTTCCATTTTGTTTTTTCCTGATATACTGTGCTGTGCTGTGCTGCACTGCAATTTTCTATATTGTACATTGTATTGTAATGGAATGAATTGTATTAAATTATGTTATGTGGTATCGTATTGTAACCGTACAGTACGGTTTTTTTGTTATATGACTTCGCGTGTTGTGATTGGTCAATTTCAGGTCCGTAAGTAGCCGTACGGACCTCTAGTTCTGGAGCAGCTGCCATTTACTGCCTCACTTGCTTCAAATAATCAACAAAGCCATATAATAAACATCTTATTAGCCTCGTTTGCTCGGTCCGTAAGGCAAGTTATGGATCATCGGTTTCCCTTCCTTGTTTTCATGGCCCGCGCACTTCGCGCTTGGGACCTATATACTGCACTACACTTCACTTAATTGTGTTGTGGCTTTCTTTTTCTTACGCTCTTTCAATATCAACACGGAATTTAAATAAACGTGTTTTTTCAACAAGAAAAGTAAGCTTTCACGGATGTCTAGTAATATGATTTCATCTTTTGCTTGTATTTTTAACTTAGTAATTAACATATACTGTTATTGACTGTTAAATTGACTTGGGGGGAGGGGGCTATTTTTTTGTACCAACTGAAAATGAAGCGTGTGGCTTTAATACATATATATTTACATATTTTGTCTGGTTTTGTAATTTATCGCGGGAGCGCGATACAGTGCCAGCAGTTTTGGGAAAAGTAAAATTGTTGATATTTTAGGCCGCTCTGAAACGTATACCGTAACTGCAAATCACCGAAAAGATCGGTTGTATAATCTCTAATAGCTGGAATTAATTTGACTATCAGGTGCTTGGCAATTAAAATGCAGATTTAGTTTGCGTGTTTTTTTTCCAGTTGAAGTATAAGCCTAAATTGCATTTACACATTTACACCAAAAATCATCCATTTATTACCATTGGAATGCGAACAGCGCTATCTTCATTCTGTTCCTTATTTGCCAAACAGGGAGAAAAGTGAAACTAAAATTTGAAGCAGAGGCGTCTAACTGCATGAGTAGCAATGACCGGCATAAATTTCTCTAAAAGTGGAAAGACAAGTTTCTACATTTCTTGCTGCATTTCGCTTATTATAGATTTTAACTGAAATATAACGAACAAATTTACTTGATTATTTTCTTGGAGAATTTGCAAACTGGAAAAATGATGTTGTTTTGCTTAAATTCCGCTTGTTTTCTCGTGTAATATATACTTCCTGTGTGTTGGCACATAACTAGTTATTAAATTCGGGAAAACCCCCAGTTTCAGCAAGTAAAATAATTTCCACCTGTCAATCAATTAAACCCATTCATCGATCGTATGAATTCGCTTAACTTTATTTGAAACTGCCGATTTTGACAGAAGTATATTGGCGCAATAATGGTTCGAGTTTTCTTTAAATTTGTGTCGATATTTTGTGCAGTTACTTAAAAGCGCATCGTGAGTGAACACTATTAGAAATCAGATCGACTTCCTGCCTGATGATGTACTCCACCTATTTCGGAAGTTTTTCATTACCTAATCGAGTTTACAACTGAGCATGCGCATTTAGATTGAATGGAAACCCTTCATCAGCCATCCTTCAGATGGTCGGTAAAGCCAGACTTTGATCGTGATGACTGATCCCACCATGTAGTATTTGCCCACATAGTTTGCTGAGAGTTTATTACCCTTTTAAATTGCGGCAACTTAAGAAGACATTTTGCTATTGAACTTTGTAGAACAGACACCTGAAACACGTGTTACAGTTTTTTTTGAATGCATGTGCCTACCGTGTGTAAGACTAATCCGGTAAAAGTGACTATTGGAAACAATAACATCTTCTGAGGTACTCAAAAAAAAGTGATTAATCTTGAACAAAATAATTGATGTGGAATAAACTCGGGAATAACAGAGACTAGCTACTGGTCGCAAACTGCTTAACAATATTTGACTTGCAGATGTTTTATATAGTTGGTCAGCAAACAGAGAGTTTACACTTCAGCGTTCAAGTGACCTGAAAAGCAAGGAAGGTTCTGCTTGTATGTTTTCAACCGTTGGTTTTCCGTACAAAGGAAGATATTGTTGGACCAATCAGTGCGAATCATTTCAACTTGTTTTGTCGTTGTCAACATGCAGGATATCTGATGTTGTAGTTTACGAATTGTCAGCATCTATTTAATTACAGTCTCGACAAAAACCTAAACGAAGATTGAAGATATACTTCGAATGACGAACAAAGCAAGGAGCCTCAGCAAATTGTTTTAAAATGTTATTGTTTTTTTTTATAGACTTTATTAATTTGCTCATTCCGGCCGTCTTTGCTTGGAGGAGCTATGTTGAAAACAGATTTGTGGCGGTCACACTCCGGAAAATGGGCGATCAGAAACTCGCCCATTTGATTTCATTTGGGGTGGCTTCCATGTTCTTGTATTAACTGCATGTTCTGAGAAATAGCTTGTACATCAAAATACGAAACAGATAGTTAAAAGTTTCAATAAGTAAGGGAACAATATTTTTTATACTCAGCTCACGTTGTTTAGAAACCTGAAACTTGAATTTTGTTTAATTTGCATTTTATTGTATTCTTTAACTGAAGTATTGTTCCTAGCCGTTGTAGTTGATTACCAGGCATCAGAAACTCGTTGGAAGATTGCCCATTTAACTAAGTCGCAAATCCAAGTGATGTAAAAGAAAGAGGTTTCGAGGTCGAAAAAAAGTTCGGCTCCTCAATACTTACTTATTTTAAGCAGTTGCAAAAAACGTTGGTAACAATTTTTGTGTCGAACCTTGAAGTTGCCGAGTTATTTTTTTCATGTTTTTAGAGTTTTTTCAGTCCCAAAACTGACGTCAGAAACTCCCCCAAGATTGAAAAATATCTTTGCGAGAAGAGTGGGCACAACTGATACGTGACGTCACAAACGTGCGGACCAGTTTAGAACCTTTAACGGAGGCAGCGGTTAAATAAAAAATGAAATGTGTCTGCTGGCGTGATTCTGAATGGAGGCACTAACAACATGCAGTACAAACAACAATCTTCCGTGTATCACCAAAAAAGGTGCCAAGGTTGTGCCCCATAACTTGCACATCTGTGCAGTTATTCAGTTCGTGACTGGACCGGAACAACGGTTTGTTCTGCGTGTCAAGATCAAATAATAACAAACTAGAGATTTGTAATAAGCTCGTTTAAGGAGCCGATTCTTTTGAAGCACATTGGCTAGTTCGCGTTGGCGGATGAAGGCAGGACCGCATTTTTGTATCATAAAGCTAATGGGGGTGTTTGTTATCACGTTTTGATCGCGTTGACCTTCACCAGAAAAGAAATCTAAAGATATGAACGATGATGTAATGTTTTTGTTTCTTGCAAATTTTGAAATTCATCAGGCAACGTTATTTAATCGGCATTCATTTCGTCTTTCACATGTCGGAGCTGGTTGAGTGAATGAACGCTGTAAGTGAGTTATTGCGTAACAAACGGCAGCACGAATACATTTGGAGATATACATACACGGTAAGGTGTGTAAATTAGGAGGTTTATATCTCTTGCAACAAAAAAGCTGTCCCGTGCTCACTTCCATAGCTCTGTGTATCCATGGTAAGGATTAAAAAGAGCTCCTACAATAGTCGGGCGGTCGGACAAAGTGCGATTGAATCGCACGTAGGATTTAAGACTTCTTATACTCTTCCCGAAGCGAGAGAGCCATTTTTTATATCTAGTGAATAATCAGTAATGGCCGGACACATAGGAAGCGCGAGTATATTACTTAACTGAATCAGTGAATACACGAGAAGGAAAACCTTTTAATTTGAATTGAACTCGAGCCTCGTATCCAAATTCTATAGGGTTTTTAACTATTGAGACATTCGTCGAGTGTTTTCGTCTTTTTTTGTGTGCGTGTTTATAGATCGTGCAATTAACCAAAAAATCGTTTGATTCTATGCACACTTCATGACTTTTAAAGGATCTTTTTACATTACTTTTAGTACAAAATGAGGTAGGAATCGCTCCGTAGAAGAATCATTTCAGTGTACAGAATGTGGAAAACGAGATAATTCTGTAGTAAAAACTGTTTTCGTTTCGATAGCAAATATCAATCCGCCCTCTTCACTAAAAATAGCGTTCGGTGTTCCGGTTGTCATTCGCTGGGGCAATATTTCTGTCTCCTCTTTTTTGCGTTGTTTCACTTCATTAAATACTTTTCAACTGCATTTTGACTATTTCAGTGTTATTTGGTTTTCGGGAAGACACCGAGTGACTTTTAATCTTGTTGCTTTACTGTCGGTTCGAGCTCGCAAGTAACTTCCATGCGATTTCGAACGACTTCCTGCTTCTTCCACGCAACCCAGTTGAAGCCTACGGGCTTATCAAAATAGCAGCGGCCTTCGTATATTCAGTGAAATAATGCACATTTAGCTTATTTCGTCAAGATGCATTTGAATTGTTGAGTGTATAAGAAGATCAGTAATATGACGCATGCACTTTCCTGCAAATGTTTTGCAATTTTTTCAGTATTTAATGTTTTTCTCCGAATCAGCCTTTTTGTTTATTCTCACAAAAAGATATATTTGCTTCAATTTACGTTTTGGATGAAGATATAACGAGAAATGTCTCAAACGTTTTTTCATGCAATAGTTTTGAAGTTGAAAGCTAGCAAAGTTTCACCACACGTTTTAGTGTTAAAACGGTATCAATAAAGATACCAACTTGTCCAATTTTGGTAGTTTTTCTAGCTTCAAAGTGATAGACTCTTATTTTCCTAAAAGGAACTTGTTTTTTTGGGCAAAAGCTGAATGTTCTTAAGTATTTTGACGGTTTACACCTCAAATTCTAGTTATACTTAAACTCCCTGCTCTTAATTTTGATACTTTTTTTCTTAACTATTGATAATTTTTCATAATATTTGTCAATGTCTAATTTTTGTCTTGTGAATCATGAGAATGAGTCTCTTTATACTCAAAGGCTGTTTTCAACATCTATCTGTTGATATGCACGCCGACAAATCGGCTTTTGCATGCAAAACGTGCTAGTTAAACCCAAAACCAGTGAAAAGCTCTGTAAACAAGACATGAGCTGGTTAGACCTAAAAAAGACTTTAATGAACGGCGTTTTATACAACACTTGACCTGGTTATATCTAAATAAACGGCTTTGTAAGCAAAACTTTAGCTGGCCATATCTAAATAAACAGCTCTATATACAAGACTTGAGCTGGTTAGCCGAAAATGAACAGCTCTAAACAAACTCCCGTGTTTAATAGAAAAGACAAATATTTACCAAAGTGAAAAATTGTTTTGCTCTGTTTAGTATCGATTCTTCCAATTTTCAAAATGACGCACCTTACTTGGTTTCATTTCAGCCTAGCTGTGGTATGTTTTTAACGTGTTCTTGAATCTTAGCCGTTTGTCTTCTCAGTGTTCTTATAAAAAGTTTCATGTACAAAAGGTGTTTTGCACAGTTTCATCAGATCTGTGTGCCGTCAGCTTAGTATTGGAATATCGACACGGAAGAAGTTTTATGCTCAGTACGTATCTGCTTACATTTACCTAACGACCAAACAGTAGATGGAAACAATGTAAGATAAATGTTCAAATCAATGAAAATCAATTTAGAAAAGCTGCAAGATACAACAACTGAAGTCAGAACAGATTAGAATTGTCGTTCTTTTTGGAATCACCAGCTCAATCTTTTGTACAGAACCGTTTCTTTTGGAATGACCAGCTCAATCTTTTGGGATCATGTACACGTAGTCGTTTTTTTGGAATCACCAGCTCAAGCTTTTGTACAGAACCGTATCTTTTGGAATGACTAGCTCAATCTTTTGGGATCATGTATACATAGTCGTTTTTTTGGAATCACCAGCTCAAGCTTTTGTACAGAACCGGTTCTTTTGGAAAGACCAACGCAATCTTTTGGAATCTTGTATACATAGTCGTTCTTTTTGGAATCACCAGCTTAATCTTTTTCACAGAACCGTTTCGTTTGGAATGACCAACGCAATCTTTTGGGATTATGTATACATAGTCGTTCTTTTTGGAATCACCAGCTCAATCTTTTGTACAGAACTGTTTCTTTTAGAATGATCAGCTTATGTTTTGTAATTAGAACCGTTCCTTCAAGAATATCCAAATCTTGTACGCAGTTTCGTTCTTTTTGGAATGACAAGCTCATGTCTTGTGTACAGAACCTTTCCTTTTTGAATGACCAACTTGCGTTGTGAATACAGAATCATTCCTTTTGGAATGACCAACTTGAGTTTTGTGTATAGAATCGTTCCTTTTCGAAAAACCAGTTCAGTGATGTCTTGTAGTTAGAACCATTCCTTCGGGAATAACCGGTTCAAGTCTTTTACACAGTTTTGTTCCTTTTGGAATGTCTAGCTTATAAGTTGTGTGCAGAACTAATCCTTTTGAAATGATAGGTTCAAGTCTTGTCTACAGAGCCTTATCTTTTGAAATGACCATTTGAAGTCTTTTATAATGATCCGTTCCTTTTGAAATGACCAGTTTAAGTCTTGTATACAGAACCGTTCCCTTAGGAATGACCACCTCATGTCTTGTGTATGCCTTTCGGAATAGCCAGCTAAAGTCCTGTTTTCAGAGCCGTTTCTTTTTGAGTAGCCAGCTCATGCCTTGTAATCAGAACCGTTCCTCAGTTTGCAAATGACTACTTCAAGTCTTGCATACAGAACCGTTCCTTCACGAAAGACTGGCACAAGTCTTGCTCCTTTTGGAACGACAAGTTTTAGTCTTGTATACAGAATTCCTTTTTGAGTAACCGGCTCATGTCTTGTAATTATGATCATTCCTTCGGGATAACCAGTTCAAGTCTTGTTCACAGTTTCGTGTCCTTTTGAATAACCGCTTCAAGTCTTGTATACAGAATCGTTCCTTTTGGAATATTCAAGTCAGTTTTCCTTTTGGACTGGAATTATTGGGCATCTCAGTTCTTGTACACAGAGTCGTTCCATTTGGAATGACCAACTCAAGTCTTATGTACAGAGCCGTTCTTTTTTTGAACAAACTCAAGTCAGACTTTTATACAGAGCCGTTCGTTCCTTTTGGAATAACCAGCTCAAGTTTTCCAATTTTGCGTAATTTCAAAATAGTATAACCGGGCTTTGGTTTGAAGTTTTAAAGAATGCTCTGGTTTTTTTATGTAACTTATTAGATGTTAGATTTTTCTACTCGAATAGACGATAGGCTATTTGAATCTTCATTGCACAAAAATTTCCCCTTTGTTTCAATTTAACTACTCGTGACTCAGCAAATTCGAAAACTTAAGTGTAATCCAGAGTAAAACTTGCATGCATCTGACAGTTTATAACGAAATACAATAGCAACATCTTTCTGGCTCCAACAAAGTTTTGAAAGGCCAGTTAGTATCAAAATTGCGAAAAGCAACGATTCATTTTACTGGCTTGCTCTTCATATACCTACAAGTTCAGATAATCGGTATGGGTTACAGCAAACAGCAGCAGAAATATCTGGACTGTAGATACTGGCAGGAGCAAAAAAGTGTTCGAGTGCGCGATTCCAAGTGAAAGTCGATTTTTCCTTAGAATAGACATTTGGTCGTTTAAACCATTGGCCGGTTATATCACAAGGTAAGCCAAGTTTGCGTATTTCGCCCGTCAGCCGTTGAATAAACTGACATAAAATGAAAATACAAAGCATTCTTCAACTAACTGCAAACCCTAAAGAAATACATAAAAGAGACAGGCACATGCATTGTTTGGTGCTCTTACTTAATTCATGTAATTAAACGGAAACAGGACTTTTTTTTTAATCAAACGGTGGCTTGTTCATTTTGCTGATGCGGTAAATGAACAGTGCTTGCGCTTTGAAGAAGAGTTATCGAGAGGATTGTGATTTGTCAGTTCCGCATTTTTTCTATACATACACGGAGGAGACAGATTAAAAAAAGCATACCAACAATAAGGAATTCTTCAGCAAGTTTTGATGTCGCTCTGACTTTGCTCGAGACACTTACCGCCCCAAAGAAGGACAACTGACTTCAAGCGATTAATGTGGAGTTGCTTCAGTTCGAGTTATCAGTCACAAAAGCTGAGGTTATCCAAGAAAAACTCCGCTTGTCGCTTGGAGGCTCGCCCGCGCGCTATTTTTCTTGCGCTTTGCACTTGCTTTTGTCAGTCTTTCATGGTTAATTTAGATCACGTGACTTGTAGTAGTTTACGATTTATCTTTCAGTTGACTGTTCTTAGTTTGACCGCGTGAGCGTTGGACAGTGTTTCGACCTAGCTTTTGAAACTAACAGTTTCAAACCATGCATCATCCTCTTTATTTCGCGTCGATCAGAGCTTTGTTGTACCTCATAACGAAAACCAAGCTCGAATGATCTTGACGGTCGTTATCAACCAATGACAGAGGACAAAATTTTTTACTGGAATATACGGAATGAGTTTAAAACCAATTCCGTTTTGAAGTGGACAGAGAGAAGAAAGAAATTTATCAACTTCAGGCAGAAAGGAAAACCGTTCGATACGCGTTCACCGAGAATAGAGCGGGCCAAGTCGAGTCTAAGTCCGATGCACTAACCTCTGTACTACAACAACAACAACAACAACAACAATTTATTTAGCACTCTAAATTCAATATTAATACAAGATTCCGAAAAACGAAAATCGAAAATCGAAAGTGAGGAAATATTTACAGGGTTTGAGTGCAGGTCATCTATAATAGCCATAGATGCTAGTCTAGATAGATGACCTTTAAAGAAAGAATTGAACTTTATAAAGGGTCAGCTACTTCACGTAACGTAACGCAGGGCAGACCATTTGCAACACAAAAAAAATAAAAAAGTTAAAATAAAAACGTAGCCATAACCTTGACTCGGGCGCCTTTCAGACTCAAGTAATTAGCCGAGATCTTAAATAAATCTGAGAGCCTGCTTAGAGAGCAATTGTAATGAGATCAGCTTTATTTCAGTGTCTATTCCGTAGCAAATTGACGTCTACCAGCCACAGGCAATATCATTTAAATTCTAACGAGGCAACGAACTAACAGACCGACCAATCAGGTTAAAGCTGTACGATGTTTTGACTTCACTTTGTTGAAAGTTCTTATCAACAACACAAAGGCCATTACTAGCGATTGCCTAAACTCCCGCCCCTACATGCAATATCGTGACGGTAGGTGAGCTGAAATAAGACATTTACAAGCTCTAAAAAGTGGAGCTTTTGTTCCGTTCTGCTCGTGCAGGTAACTACGTTTTTGTACGGCTACTGAGGATACATCTGTGTGAAACAGTACAACCGGAGTAACGGTAAATACAAAAACAAAAGAAAACTAGACAAGAGTGAATCACGTTGAGTGGAGGTTGAACCTCAAGAAAAGAGCGTAGTCTTTTTTTCTCAGTAGCGTAGTACAGCGTGTCTTTTTTCTTTTTCGTTAGAGATACGAGCGTCTAATCTTGGAACTGAGGGTGAGCCATGACTGAACTTTTTCTTTTTTTTAGGCGATGTGAAACTGGAAAATTTCCTAGATAGCATTTTTAATATTTCCTGCAAGTAAATTACGTGACCAAGTAATCTAAAACAAAATGTACATGCAATCTGTTATTTTCGGGTCAAATGGAGTGTGCATTTTGTCTGCACCGATCATTATAAACAGACATTGCATAAAAAGCTGCGGAGCAGGGCACGCACGACCTTAACTAAATATCGGCCCGAGACTTGTATATCTACTCTACATGGCCGTCAAGGAATTTAAGCAAAGATTCTTGTAAAAAACAGTATCTTTCCGTCGAGTAGCCGGCGTGAATGCAATGAAAAGCATTCCCCATGCTTTACACCTTTCTCATAAAGATCTATATACATGTGTTTTATTTCTGTTAATTGGTGCACCTTTCCTTTATTGAACTGAAGCGCAATTGGTAAACTTGATTTATGAAGTTTGTGAAGCTGGGTGAGCTGCATTAAATGTATCGTTTTGTTGATTGTATCTTTAAGGCCCTTAATGACACAATCGAGAAATGCTGGTCTTAGAACGTCACGGCAAATAAGCTCAGAGAGTTTGGCTTTTTTTTCCTTCACAGTTTTACATGCTGACATTCTGTTGACACGACTAGCTCACTTGGAGAGTGCATTCATGAATACTTGCCGTTGAGAGTGATAAATTCGTTCTAAGCGTGCAAAAGAGAAATCGATATCATCATTTTTTTGCTCTTTACCGAGTGTCTGGACTTGTTATTTTATGCAGCATTTATTCTGAACAAAAACTGAACCGTCATTGGCGGTTGCATCGAGACTTTCGCCAATATGAAACGCTTTATGATACTGACTTTACAAGAACACAGGTCATGAAGCTTCGACTTGCCCGAATCAGTTTAAGAACAACTTCAGAACAAGCTAAAGTTCTGTTTCAAATCCATAAATGAAACTTGATCAACTAAAACAGTGTATTTAAAGGCATCTACTCTAAACTGATACTCAACGAAATGTTTGTTATAAAAAACGAACGAATGTTGCGTCTTTGTCCGCAGTATACTCATAAAGATGGCTAATTCTGATTTGAAAAAGTTGCTTTCCTCTGGCAACGGTTACCGCCAGCTTTAGTTTTTTTTACTCAGTACAAAGCGGGAAGGAAGATTTTTGAAAAGTCAGTTTTTTTTCTGCCAGAATGTTTCCTTCCCTGCATGACTGTTTATAAGATAAGGAACAAATAAACTTGTGTCGTTTTTTGTACGTTGATCAGAAATTTTTTACTGAGAAAAAAGATCGGTGTATTATTTCATACAGTTGCATTTGATTCTTGATTCTGTGTTGAAACGGTTTTCCTTCGGGGTCATGGATTCACATCAAAGCATATCCTTGAATTCTGAAGCCTGACTGTTTCTCGTGCGCATTTAAAAGGTTGAGGTCATTTGTAACAGTCAATGCTGTTTGTAGCAGACAAAGCCATTTCCAACAGCAGTAACATCCATACAGTAAAAATGTAGCGAATGGCATTGGTGTAGTGGTAGTGTACAAGATTGGAATGCTTAATTCCAATGATTTAATTCTTTGTCTTCGTTCTATTTAACTGCTTTTTTTCTTTCCCTCCTGTTAGTTCAGACTTCGTCTAGGGATAGGTTAAGGATCAGTGCTAGTATTATATAGTTATAATTCCGTGATCACGACTTTATCTTCTTCATGAAAACGGTAATGGACTTGTTGAAAATGACTCGACTGCCTTACAAGTGGTTTGGACCCTTAACGAAAGGGAAAAGTGCAGCGTCATAGAGATAAACAGTATACAAAAGAGAAAACGTAAATAAGTTGGCACCCATTACACAAAGTGATATCAAGTGATGAAACTCCAATCCTCAACTGAACATCCACAACATATTTTTGCTGTATATTTGCCGTTTTACCCTGCATGCGGCTGGGTGCGTTTTCTCGATCGTTTTTGCCTCATCGCTCGCACTTGTCTTGTTTTTAGTTATCTGTCTTATAATCAGGTTAAGTTCTACAAGTCATGCCATTTCTGGTTGAGCGAGCTATGATCAAAAAGGAGAAGATTTCCATCATTCAGTAATATATGCTTTCTCAGTTGAGTTGAAGCAAAACTCCTGTTTTGTTCGGTAACTGCTTGAGACCGGAAATATAAAGACGCTCAGTGAGTCCAAATGTTCAGCCCTTTTGGTTTTTGTCTTTCAGTTTTAAATTCAGTTTCTTTGTACCTTAACAAGGTGCTAAGAATATTTAGGTATAAATGCTTCCAGCAAAGCTGAAGAGAGAATCCCGGCTCAAACATTCCGTCAATCTAACTTACTTAACGTCTTGCTGTTTTCAAAAACGACGTTTTAGTTTTGGTTGGATGTCTTTGTTGCATCTAGTAGAAACTTGTACAACGGAAACTTTTCACACTTTTATAAGGTATAACTAAAGGGGATATAGAAACCCAGTCGCCTTCCTCTTCATCTTCTTCTTTTGGGAAAAGTTAACATGATTGGACTTTTATATGTGGGAGGGGAAGCGGTCTTAAGATGGAGTCAATCAACAACACTTCCGAAATCTAACTCAAATCCACGTTTATGTCGTTTTCATAGTAATGTTTTCTACCCCATTAGCACATCAGTAATGTTCTTGCATGTTGCTTGAGTTAGCTCGACAGTTTGGTTGGAGACACGATAGGATGCCGGTTGTTATGCCCCCATGTGTCTCATGCTTTGAAATAACATTGTCTCTCCAGCTTCTCCAAAAACGACACGCTTCCAGCATCCTGTCGACTGCTGTCCTTCGCATTCTAAACCTTTTCACTGTATACTGATGCAGTACCTAAAATGGTTCATATGCGATCAGTGCGTTTTTTTTTCTAGCAAACCAACTTTCGATCTCCCGCTGTCAACAAAGTAAAGTTCACCAGCCGGATATAGAGAACTGATATTGCCTTGCGTAGCAGCAAATGACATTGCAAAATTTAGAAACTGCTCGATTTGTTTAGTTTTGTTCTGTTTACAAGACTACCAGTAGCGAGGTGACAAGTAGTCTAAAACTAGATTCGTTTTGTTGGCAAGACCAACCAGTTGTTAGCTGTACCAATAGCATTTTCCCACGATTGTTAGACCGAGTTGTCGAACGATATTCTTAGACTGTAAGACAAATTCTAATCGTACTGCAGCTACAACATGGAGATCAATGACAAGTTTGTATTTTCTGTTGATTTTGCCATTAAGAACATTGCATGAGTTCTTTCTTTCGATGACTTGGGACTTCGGTTTTGGTAATGGACGAAACACGCAGTAATTTTCTTCGTGGAATAAGTGGATGTATTACCGATAGCAATCGTACGGTTAAATTCTCTTCTGATTCTTTATTGTTTAGTTTGAACCAAACCAGTACTTATATATCTTATATTTTGCGCAAGATTTGAGTTCTTATCTTATACCTAACGGTTGGTTAAGCACTATCAAAAAATATTCTGGATTATCTAAAATCATTTTTATAGATTTTCTGGAAACCCTCACCTGCGCAGAAGCTATGCGCAATCGTTTGACATAATATGTAGCTGTATAAACTGTGCAGATACTCAGTCCTTGTGCTGTCTTTTTCTAAGGTTGAGATGCCTCTGGGGCCCAGAGTTGTGGCGTTGTTTGCTTTGCCTACTGCCTTGGCTTTTATAGTGACGATTCTGTGGTTGAAAAATAAGAAAAAAGGCGCCGCAAAATCCCGAGCAGAAAACGGTGACGGAGCCATCAATAATCTAATGGCTGAGGAGTCTGATAGTGACGACAAAACTGATGGTGATGCAACGGGATTGGAAACAAAATCGGGCAGAGTGGACACAAGAGACAAAAAAAGAAATGTACCGAGAGAAAACGAAAGCGTGGGAGCGAATGGAGTAGAGACAGAAGACGAACCGAAGGAAACCAAGGCAACTGGCGTCGAGCTTAACCGAGCCGACAGCCCGGGGAAAGACTCGGGTGTCGACATCAAAACTTCTGCATCGCTCGAGAGGAACGATTCATCTGTAGCTGAAGAAACTACAAGCGAGGGGTCTGTAGATAGCAGCACACTTTTGGCGTTTACTGAAGCCAGAAGTAATGGCGGCTCACCGCCTTTGAACGGTAATGGAAAAACTCGAACCACGAGAAATACAGAGAAAGATGTCTGGGAAATCGAGTTTCCACAGATTCTCTGTGGAAGGCTAATTGGTCGCAAGGGCAAGAATGTGCGAGTTATCTCAGAAAGTTCGGGCGCCAAAATTCGGCTTATTCCACAGTCGCCAGGAGAGGTTGCCACTCACAGAATTATCTCTATTACAGGAACACCGCGGCAAATCGAAGCTGCTCTGGAAGCTATTCAAGAGAAATTCCCTTGTGTTCCCCTGACAAGGTTGAACTTACCAAAGACTCAAAATGGCAACACACAGTTGACAGTAGCGCACGCTGCTCCACAGTTTGTTCACGCCATGCTACCGGCTCTGGAGACCTTCAATGTGATTGTGACAAGCGTCTTGGACGCCGGACATTTCTTTGTACAGATACATACTGACGATTTTGTCCAAGGTCGACTTCAAGAGCTCCATCAGAACATGTTACAGTACTATAGTCAGTGTAATTCCTCATACATTCCTCCCCTGCCCCAGCCCATAGCGGCCGGGTGTTACTGTGCTGCGCCCGCATATACATACGATGGTTGGTATCGGGCACAAGTTATCCAGCCCACGGGGAATCAAGACGAGGTGCAGATTCTGTATATGGATTACGGGGGATTTGCCCGGGTGTCCGCGTCTACGCTTCGACAGCTAAGGTAGGGAAAGATTATCACATATCATCACATAGATTTGTTTTTGCAAGTCGATAATGTCGACTTTGTTACGCCCGTAATTTTACCTAGCTTAGAACATTTTTACCGCATCAGTGAGAGACTTTGACAGCTGAGAGCGAGGGCTGTGGAAGCTTGTTGACCAAGTAGTTTGGGAGTCCCTCGCCATTAACTGCATGTCATATTTTTCAGTGGCCAAACCATAATACTTGAGAGTAGAAATCATGCTTCCAAAAGTTTACCTCTGCACATACTCCATTTGTTAAGACGTTTAATTTTACAATGATCAGTATTTTGTTTGTAACTTGGCATTTGCCCACCTAAAATGGATTCAAGTCAGTATCATCCTTGGATAAAATGTACAGCCTCCGTTTGGTCTCTATTTACTAGAGCAAGTTGTCGTTGTTCAGCCAGAAATGTTTCATTTGCTGCATGCGGTTCTTATCTTCATACCTTTTATCAATGTTTCTCAGTGTTTTGTATGTTTCGTTAAACGAAATCTCTAAAGGGTTTATTAAGGATATTCAAATGGAAACTGATGCAATTCCGAGGACGGAAAACTAATGAACCAACACTTGTAGTAATACTTGTTTATGGCGGATTTAATTCCTTAAAGGATGACACACTGTGACTCTTGTACAACATGAAATTGTAAGACTTGCTTCTAGTCATCGAGTTGGTTGAAAATTTTTGAGGAAATGAAAATATGGTCCGTACATTCAAAAAGGGGTTTGACAGGGAAATATATATAATCTAACGTTTTTGAGCCTTGACGTCGCTTTTTCGTGAGCGAAACTCGAAGTACTGTGAAAGATTTAAAAACGCCCAGTTCTGCTCCCAACATAAACGAAATAGATAAGCAACAAATACTAGTTTGAGTTATGTATTTCCATTGCCAGCTTTTTTCCGTGTGATCTTTTCATAATGATTTTCAAATTAACTTTTGTTTGGCGTTTATCGTTCGTGCGTCGGGTATTTCATATAAGATTCTAGAGTCTCAAAAGCCGTCTGGTTGACAAGACTCCGGCATTTTCACATATATTCTATCATCCCTAGGCGCTATCAAACACTGACAGAACATCACAAAATCTTCGATAACAAAATTGATGCATGAGATTATAATCAGGCTGAATCTACTTCGGGTTTCAATATAATGTAGTGCAAGAAAAGATCAAGGTTCAGCATAAAGAAAAATTGTCGATATTACGCACGTCAAATTTACAACGTTTTCAGAGATGGCGTTTTTCAATGTTTGGCTGTGCACGCGAACGCAAGTTCCTATTCGGGAAAGAAAACAGTGCAAATTAAAATGACCTAAAAACAAACACGGTTTTCTTCGCCAATGCGGCAGTCCAACGGATCGAAGTATATTGGCAGCTGTATTTTTCCTAGACGGCAATCGTCCAGATGGTATCTTTTCTGCATGAATTATATATCGGTAAGGATTTTGCAAAGAATAGTGAGGGAAGTCAGTCTTCGAGCAGAGCTGGAAGAAATATTCCACCACTCTAACATAATTTGCATCTTGTTAACTGTCTCCAGATTTAGGTTGATATTGGTTTTTTGCATTCTATCAACTGTAAATTATGCATGCAGTTCAGAAACATTTTATTTGCAAACCATCCGCGTTTCATATGGTGACTTAAGCGACAAAAAAATTCCCTGTTCCTCATAAACGCCCTTATTTCAAAATTGCATTCGCGTTAACTTTTTTTATTGTTTTAAATGTGAAAAATATTTATCCATTCGCTCTTTTGATTACAGCCTAGCCAAAATGACTGCTGATTTTTATATTTTCTGAGTAAACATTGCAAAATATTCATAACAGTTATATATTTTGTAATAGAATTTGTCAAATGTTCACTTCGCACATTTAATTTGAATACTTTCAGTGGTGATTTCCAATAGCAGTTTTGAAAGCCTTTCTTAAAAATGAACCGCCCGTCACATGTTTTTTTAAAAAAAATATTGTAATGAGAAACCGGAAATGTTTCTATTTGGCCTAAACTTGAAGTGAAAAATTAGTCGCATTTTAAATTCAAATCTTTCATATGCAATGGCTTTCATAAATGATTTCAAACGTGATTTTTTTAGGAAGGAAAGCGGCCTTAAGATAGGGACTGAGTTTCAACTCAGAGGCATTTATGCCGTTATTTTTTCAGTAACATTTTCTACCTAATCAACATATAAATAATGTACTTGCATGTCAGCCTGGAAATTCTAGCTTTGCGGATATCTGCTCGGGAACACGTGCGGGAGATGAAGCAACTTTTCTTCCAAGACAACTTGCTATAAAGCTTCGTGTTTTGAGGCCATACATTGTGATCTGTAAATATATATACTGATTCTATTACGTACATACTTAATCTACAATGACACAACTTAATCAAACGAAACAAATGGTTTCGTTATCAGTATGATTCAATGTCATGGGAAGAAAGATCGAGACTTTAATAGCATAAAGACAAATAGTCAAGTACACACATCTAATTTACAACGCTTTCAGACATCTCTTTACGTAGTGTTTTCAACACCTACTTACGCACGTACATAAGTTCATACTCGAAAAAGAGAACAATGCTAATTAAAAAGACCTAGAGCAATCAGGATTTTTTTTTTTACCAATGCGAAAGTCCAACAAATCAAAGTTTATTGGGAGTATTTTTTCGAGAATCAGACAACCGTCCAATGTTGTAATGCGGGGCGAATTATCGCTACCCTTTGTGAAATACTTAGTGAATATCGTGATTCGGATCTTCACCGTATTAAAAGCACGCGGCAGACACACATTGCAGAGGGATATTTCTGGAAACGATTAACTGTTTTATGCACCAATCGTCAACTCTTGAATTACTAATCATCCACAGTCTCAAAGTATTTGCGCGATCCCTGTTTCGTGGTTATAATATCACCACCCTAATGACTTGATCAAGGGTGTATTTTAGAAATTGGTGTGGTTGGTAGCAGCCTAAAATAAACTACAGAAATTTTATCCATGCGGTCGAAGCTAGTTCCAGAACCTTTTGAAGTGCTCAGCTCGGCAGACTTTTCAGCAGAAATTAACAGTTTGCTAAAGTCCCCTCCGTGGAGAAATGATAAGCTCTTAAATTGCACAAAAAAAATAGAATGCATTGTGCCGTTAATGCACGTTTTCTCTTTTTCTTAAATGAGAGCCTGTGACATTTGTTAGTTTCTAGAAGGTTCCTTCTATTAAAACTGTGTTGAAAACTTGACTGCTCCTTCTTTTGAAAACTTTTTTTGTTTTTGCATCGGCGAGTAAGGAAAATATGTCAGGTTTTGATCAACAAGGGTTGGTATACGTTTTTCTCCGTAACACCCAATTTTACACCAAACCTTACGGCAAAAAAGTGCAATATCAACCCTTGGGGATTGGAACTTTAAGAAAGGCGACATTTCGAATCGATATAATGTTTTCATTCAGTAATAAAAAATATACCAAGACTGTGAGACAACTCAAAGAGCCTGTCACTGCATAAGCTAGGGAAATATGCGATCAAGGCAACAATAATTCGGCTTCTAGCCGACCTCAGTCCTTTTTCTAATTTTAACAAAATACTCAGTGTTTGCGATTTCTAAGTGCATAAATACAACTTCAAAAGAAAGCCGAATTTTATCAAAAGCAAACGCTCTTGGCAAGTCTTGTGAACATAAGGATCGAACTGAAGTGGTACATTATATGACGACAACAAAGCATCGTTAATCTTTCAGTTTGACAAGAGAAATTGATTTTGAAGTAGTAGTCTATCTCACTGAAGAAACCACTCGTTATTTTATCCGACCTACATAAAAGCGAAGTTTAGGCTCACGCCTATATGGATCTTCGGTCTTAAGAATAAAACAGTTTATATAGTTTACTGAGGACGGTACAGATACACTTATAGGCCAGTTAACGACAACGACAAGATCAGTTTTTGCAAACATCTTGGGGCAATTATTATCTCAAGCTAAACACAGAGCAAAAATCTGGAAATAATTATATTTTTCAGGACCTGCCTCAAATGTTTTTAAAAGTGTTCTTGATCAATATTTTTTGGTATTGTGTTTGTATCAGAAGCTCATACTTCTGGTTTGTATGCATTCAAAGGCTGTTGCCAGCATCTAACTAACGCATTTTACATGTACCAAAACGCGCTGCTAAAAATTAAGTGTGAGATCACACTGTATGTCCTTTCATTAACTAGCTCGGCCATCCTTTTTTCATTTTCATGATTCATAGAAACAAACGTTCCTTTCTCAGTGTCAGCGTCAAGTAAATGAGTTCTTAGCCTTGTGTTCTCAATTTTTTTTTTTTAGCTTCACCGCTCTTACGAAAAAGGTTCTTATAAAAAAATTGTGAGCGAAATGTACGTTTTGATCTATAAAGTTGATATGGTACATTATGCCGTCGAGTTAAAGTTTGAGCGTTCACTAGACTGTCAAGAAGAAGCAAAAAAATAACTGCAAATTAAAAGCTAAAAGTACCTCTGTGTCCAGTTCGACTAAGACATCTAGTCGATATTTTTTGAAGTTTTGCTCAATTATCAAATTATTGGCTCGCGTCTTCATATACTTGGCCGGAGATGTGGTAAATTAATTTAGCTTGCGGCGTGCTGTCCAGATTTTAACTGTCACGCTATTCCTGGTACTTGATTGGTTGTTGCAATGGTAACTTGCCAAAATGCAAATATGTCACCTGCCGTTTGCACCTGTGTTGGCAGAGACTTTATGCAGCTAAAAAAGTGAAGGTGACGACACCTTTTTTTATTTCTTTTTACTTATGTATCATCCAATTGATTTGCTTTGACTTTTGTGTTTTTATACGAAGATGTGCGAATGATAGGATCTGCGGACGCTAGCTTTGTAGCGGTAAAATGATGGGATAATTTGCGTTTTTCCTTCACTGTTTAATGTGCTTACAAAACCCAAGAAACTCCTAAGGCCTGCGATGAAGATTATGTAACAGTTAGAAACAGAGTAAAATAGAAATTACTCATGTCTCACTAATTGTGCCCACTTTTTAAAAGGTTTCTATACTTGCGAAACTTTAAAGTAGCCTCTCATAGCAAACCATAAATGTGTTCTCGCGAAAACCCAAGAAAGCTTTGAACATACCGAAATATGTTCTAAATATACTTAACTATTTTCTAAATATACCTTAATATGTTCTCATTTCCATTTGAATTAAAAATAAAATCGTCAACCTGTACACATTTTTAACTTTTTACGGCGCTGCAAATACATTCGGTTATGATGTGCGTGTTAGCGTTGCTATTTTTATTGTTGTTTTGTTTTTTTCTATACTGGGTATCAAAAATTGCTAAGAGCTGTTCCGCTCGCACCGTTATGTTTGTAAAAGGTTCTGGTAATAAGTCTGATACTGAAAGCCTTGTTTAAGATTCGTCATTCGTTAACATTTTTAGTGGATTCTCTTATTCTGAAGCGGGTAAATCTACTTTAGTTTTTAACGTCAGTGTTTTCAAAGGGGAGGACAAAGAACATTGCTCAACAATATAAATTTAGAACATATACGCATAAGAACTTGATACTGTAAAAACATGATTACAAGGTGAACTTTTAATAAATCAGTGCAACAGATGCAATAGTGAAAATACAGGAAGCTCAGTTATATATTTAAAATGCTAAAACTAGAATTCCTTTTGCTGACAATTTGCTGAAAAAAGGATCCTTAGGGGATAAAAGTTCGATGAGAGAGGGCGAAACAAGAAACGCTCGATTTTCTTTCACGTCTATCTCCTCGAGTTTCTATCCGTTTTGGGCCATCTTTAGTACAAACTGGCGGCAGAAGCATTCATAAGACTCGATCCCACATTTTGGTTGAAATCTGGAAATGAAGACGTAAAAAAAGCAGAACCTGTCGTACGGAGGTTTTAAAAGCAATCAGCACGCGGCTACGTGGACGAGCAAGGCACAAAACAAGAAGCTTCAAACAGGGCTTAAATTCAACAGAATTTCAGTTTGAGGTCTTAAAAAGCATCAGATTTCCACTGCATTGAAGTTGTTGTTTTTTCTCGAGATCTTATTTTAACCGAAGCTCACTAATATTCCTTAAGTCCTGTTTTCTGCTGTAAGTCGTCTGTACAATTCAAACTTGTTGTCAGACCTTCTGTACAATTCAAGCTGTTGTCTTTTGTACAATTCAAATTTGGACGAAATAGGTCTTAAACGTTCTAATAAATTGTGGCCTAAAGAATTCTTTAAAAGGTCTTCATTTTGTCAATCCATGAGCTGCAAGAACCCTCTTAAATTAGCGAAGACAATGCGCTGTACGTGCATGAAAGTGCACTTAGTTGACTACCTTGCTACCGTTGAGTTCAAAACTACAACACAGAAAGCACAGATAATGGGTTTGAGGATATACAAATTGGCCCTTTGTTAGTTCCGCTTTGCAGTTCAGTGGTGTCTGCAACTTGATTCAATCACACTCCTACATACAAATGAATAAATAAATAAAAAAAAACAGCAGGTTTCTTTTCAGTGTTGTGAGTCGTTGCCGCGCCGCCTGCTTAACCATTCACTCCCAAAAGTGGAAAATGGCGTGTTGGTAATTTCTTATTACCTATCTCCATGTGTTTTCTATGAAGGCGTTGGGAGAATGTTTCACTTCATCTTGAACGGCCAGTTCCTTTGTTCTTACAAACAATCAATTCTAACTAACCGTAAGGAGAAGATAGATGTTAATAAATACAATGGGAGTCTAAGGGTTTAGATCCCCGGTGAGGATCACATAGATGGTAGCTGTGCGGTAACGGGTGAATGAGCCAATCACAAATCAATGTCGTTATTCCCAAATCAGTTCAGACACATCGCAGCATCGAGGTGTATGGTTTTCATAAGAGCTTACCTGCGTTTTGCTCTCCACTGAAGCTTCTTCTTTTACTTCTGTCGCGAGCATGAGAACTCGGTTTACACTTTAATACTTTGAAACATAAGAAAGGTCGTAAAACTTGTAAAAGAAATGATGATTCAATGTAACTACGGGAGCAAATATTATTAGTACATATATTTTCCTTCACAAATTAATCTGATAAGCAAAGGTTTAGATATACATAAACAGGTGGAAATAAACGATAAAAACGAACGACGTTTCGGAGTCGTCATGACACCATTTTCAAGTTTAAAATGAAAAGAATTAACTGTCAGAAAAAGTTAATCTGAGACAGTGTAAATCCGAAAAACCTGCTTCCTGAGTGTCTTTTCTTTTGTTTCTTTTTTAGTTTTTTCATTTTTAAACATCAGTTTTCAATTATCAAATGATTCCGCAAAAGTACATACAAAGTGCAAATGTGCAATGTACATCAGTGTATTGTAAAGTGTACATCAGTGTACTGATAAGAACACGAGAAAGACTGATTGAAGTTAGTTACTCAGTTAGGTATTTCAAACTCTCTTTTCGACATTCTCATCAGATCTAGAGAGCATGCAATACGTATCTTGAGAGTTTCCATGCGATATGTTGTATTCTGATCTCACCTGATCTACCCTCCCCCACAGGGCGGATTTCCTCACACTACCCTTCCAAGCAGTGGAATGTTACCTGTCGAACGTTGTTCCAGTACAAGGTATACTCACCTATCTGTGCATACTTGCTCGGTTGCATCGTGATGAGCGTCTTTAAATCCCCCAGCTAAACGAAAGTGCAAATGTTTTCATTTTTTTCTCGCCACGATGTTGGTCTTTCTTCCTGTACGTTTAATCTTTCTTACTGTCTGTCTGTCTATCCGTATGTCTGTCTGTCTGTCTATCTGCCAGCCTACCTGTCTGCAGTGAAAAAGTGTTAGTAATAGTAATCGTTTTGCAGCAATGTTGCGAGACGAGTTGCACGTTTTTGTTGCTCGTCTTACCGTAGCTTTACACGTTCGAATACAACGCCCGAAATTTTAATGTCCGATGATTTTGCAAGTTATTCAATAGTGATAGTGATTGTGATAGCCATGATGGTGGTGATGGTAATGGTGATGGTGGTAGTGATGTTGGTGATGGTAATGGTGAAGATGATGGTAATGATGATAGTCATGTTGATGGTGATGGTAATGGTGATGGTGATAGTGATGTTGGTGAAGGTGATAGTGATGGTGATGGTAATGGTGAAGGTGATGGTGTTAGTGATGGTAATGGTGATAGTCATGTTGATGGTAATGGTGATAGCGATGGTGATGGTGATGGTGATAGTGATGTTGGTGATGGTGATAGTAACGGTGAAGGTGATGGTACTGGTGATAGTGATGTTAAAGGGTGATGGTGATGGTGATAGTGATGGTGATGGTGTTGGTGATAGTGTAGTGATAGTCATGTTGATGGTGATGGTGATAATTACAGTAATTGGTTGTTGTTGGGACACAGCTGCCAATGCTCACAGTCCTCTCCTCCCCCAAGGGGACACCTTTTCTGCCTTTGCAGGCGCTTTGTTTGAAGACCTGGCAATGAACTCCGTTTTATCCGCTCGAGTAGTGGGTGAGCGAAACGCACTGCCCTGTCTGGAGCTGTACATCGTCAAAGAGAATCAGGTAAAGTTATGATGAACATCAAAAGGAGTCAGTTAGTGTTTACTGTTTGTTGATAATGTTGTTCTCGTTATTCATAAAACATTTTTGTCAAGATTGTATTCGTCTTCTCCTTCTTGCTTTTGTTGATTGAATTTTGTTATGTTCTTGCTCTTACTGTTGACACCATTTTCGTGTTCGCGTTATCTCGTTTTTTCTCTTTTTCTTGTTGCTTCTGTCTCTGCTTCTTACTCTTATTCTCCGCACTTCTGGATTTTAATTTGCTCTTGTTCTTGTTCTTTATCTCTTTCTTGATCTTGTTCTTGTTCTTGATCTTCCTGCATGCTCCTGTTCTTTTTCTTGCTCTTAGTTATACTCTTGCATTTACCCTTACATTTGGCCTTTATTCTTGTATTTGTTCGTTTTAATGTTCTCAGTACAGGCGTGAGCATCATTCTTCTTCTTGTTCTCAGTTGCTCTTGCATGCTCTTGTTCTTGCTCCTGTTCCTGTTTTTGTTCTTGTTCTTGTTCTTGATCTTGCTCTTGTTTTTGAGCCTGTACTTAATCTTGAGCTTGTTCCTGTTCCTATTCCTGCTATTGTTACGGTTCTTGTTCTTGTTCTTGTTCTTGCTCTTTCTGTGATTTCTGCTCTTGTTTCCTGTTACAGTTTTCGTTCTTGTTCTTCCTAATTTTACCCATTCTATACGTTCTTGTTTTTATTATTAATTGCGTTTGATCTCGCTCTTGGTGATACAGCTCGTAGTTGCAATTGCTATTGTTGTTGCTTGTGTTGTTGCTCCTGCTCTAACTTGCTCTTGTTTAGTTTGTTGTTGCTCAAGTTTTGTTCTTGCTCTTGCTTGTGCCCTTATACAATTTTGCTTGTGTTCATGTTCTTGTCGGGATGGCCGAGTGGTTAGCGCTCGTGCCTTCCATCTCTGTGGACCTGGGATCGAGTCCTGGGCTTCGCATGTGGGCTGAGGTTTGTCGATCCCCTTCTGACTCCAAGGGTTTTTCTCCGGGTTCTCCGGTTTTCCTCCTTCCACTAAATCGACTTCACGCCAATATCTGTGCCGTCGAGCGATTAAACATAAGCCACTGGCTTGGGAGAATGGACATCCACTCCCAGTGCAACGACGTTAAAATAAAATTTAGTTTAGTTTAGTTTACCATGTTTTGATGGATGTAGGATGGAGTACTGTATCTTAAATCTTTACTAAAATTAAGTTGTATCTTACTTTGTAGACAATCATGATGAATCGAGAATTAGTCAACAGAGGACTCGCGCGATGGTCAGAGAAGTGAAAGAGTACGAAGAGAGAACGACGTGAGCGCTGCATAATGCAGTTTTACTAGTGATTCTTCCAACTTGGATCAAGCTGGATCGCACAACCGCCCGACTTTAGAGTCATTTTTATCTATGCATTTCACCGAGACTTGTGAGACACACCGCTGTCCATCTGATATGAGGGCGCAGGTTACGGTATTACAATGAGAGGGTATCGTTTGAGAAGTAACATGAATTAGGAGTTGCTACTAAATAGTAATTTGCAGTTGAAACTAAAGTTCTACTATTATTTTGAACCACTTGTATTAGAAAGTACATAGGGCAGGTCAAGTAGACATATTTTGAAATTTCAAACCGATTTTATAGTTTCTTTAAATGATGTTGGAGTAACATATGAATCGTTTGTGTCGGGGTATTTTTACCAACCCAGTGAATATAGAACTAATGCAATTTTTTTCAAAACATTTAATGGAAACAAGGGTGGGGAAGACAGTTGAAGTGTTTTCCTCGTTAAAGATGGATTTTAAGCAGCATTAGGTTTTCTGTAGCCTGTTAACTCATCCGGCTCATCTCTGGCAGACTGCAAAGAAGCGGAATTAGTTGCTCGAATAGAGATACACCCGGCACAGCTCTAGCTAGAATCCTGGAATCTACCTAAATTAATGACAATTGCCGAACGAATGATTGAAAACGAATTAAAACTCGAAAAGTTTAACACGAAATTGTGTTTGGTCCCTGCCTCTTCGCATGGCGGCGATTCTAGCCCAGCCGTGCTCTGGCCGCCAAACAGAGGGACTTGCAGCAATCAATTATTCGATCAAGAGATTTTCTTTCTAATTCTTCGAGTTTTTGTCGTTTTCGACCACTCTTTCTCCAATTGTAATCAATATATAGCTAGATTTTTGGACTCCAGTTGGTGTCAGGCTCCCTGTCTTAGAACTGGCTGAGTTATCGGCCCGCTTTTCTCCTAAAATTATTCCCTATATGAAGCTCAAATATCCTAGTTGTACTAATTGCTTCATGCACCGAACTGGACTCATTTTGGTTCAATCCTGAATTTGTTTTTTTGCTGTATAATGCTAAAGAGGCAAACTGCAAACAATGAAATCCGCCTATATTTACAGAGATTTCATTGGGAGTCGAAATTCCCGCACAATGATTTATATTTCAGACCTTCCCGTACAAAGTGTCGGAATATTTCGGATCTCTATCACAATCGTTTCATTTTTAGTATGGATTTCGTGTGGTTCATCAAGATTCTTTTCCCAGGTCATGTTTTCCGGTTAACTATAAAAACTGCAGCCTCTACGTAACTATACAATAGAGATCAGATGTCTCGGATACTAGAATGAAACTGAACGTATTTAAAAGACTTTGTATGGGTTGTAACCATTGGAACGATTAATCAACGAATCTAGGATCCAGTAGCTGTCCGCCATCTTGTTCATGAAGTCATATGAGTTTAGCAAATCCCATCTGGGATCAATCTGTCCATTATTTACCGCGATATCACGAATCGACATACGCGCACTAACAAGAAAGTTTAATTTCTTTCTTTCGTTCGTTGAGTAACTGTTTGAAAGTTTATTTTCCACACAAGAGAGCAAGCCATATGTTAAAAACGTACGAACAGCTTGGGCAACCTGTGGTTCAAGCTGTCGAACTGCACTGTGTTGGTGTATGGACGCACTTCTTATGTTACCCCTCCCCCCTTGTGCACTTTTTTTTACCATTCCATTGGTTTAGTATTTCATTTCCATCGTGTTTTGTCACAAACATTTTTTAAGGTAAACGATACATGCGTTTCATGGTCAAGCATCTTCACTAAGTTTAATCGAAACTAAGGCCCATTTACTACGAATTATTTAAGTCACAGGGCGATAGTCGGCAGACGTTTGTGAAGAAACTCTGCAATAAGTAGCTAAAGGTTTTAAGATTTATAAAACAAAACCAGTCATTTTAAAAATTTATTTATTGAGAGATATTCTTATTCCGATTTTAAAATACCAATTTAATACTGTATATTGTTTTATTATTATCATTATATTATTATTATTATTATTATTGTTAATATTATTATAACTACTACTATTATTGTTTATTTTTATCCTTATCATAGTTACCGTATAAATATGTTTTGTTGCAATGAAATTGCAGATCTTCTCTATCCACGTCAGGTAGATCAAACGTGACTCCTAAGAGAAAACCTTAAAATCCATTTCCCCAGGTTTTGCATACTGGCCTTAGTGCTAATTTAACAAATCACCTCGTCAATTAAATGTTGTTTGTGCTATTTGGCCAACTAACAGCTTCATTGTTTTTATCACTCTCGCCATTGCCATTGGCAGATGGAGTAGAAAAGTTAACATTCAGCGAGGAACTTTTGCTATAAGACACAAAAAGAGAAGTCATTGAGGGCCACTTCAAAAGATCATTATCGAAAATTTAGTCGAGAAATGTCGAGATTATCTATTTAGGCTTAAAGCCTAATCAGACAACAGTTAATTCATTGAGAGATAAGGTCAAAATTGAGGACGTCTTAGAAGCTAGACTAAAGTGCGGAGCGTAGTGCGATCGACCTCTTTTCATCGAAATCCCAAAAATTGATCACGAGATACTTGAAAACCTAAACGAAATAAATCAAAGTACACGGAATATATAGTACCCTTTTCGACAACATTGACATCGGCATCGTTTAACATCCTTCTCATGCAAATGACAGTAAGCTTAGTTTGGGCAAAACGATATTAGTTTCCATAATACCACAAACTTCCAGGTACAATATTTTACCCCCCCCCCCCCACCTGCTCCTAAATTCCAACGACATTTATAAAGTTGACAAGTTCTCGTAAAGGCCAGTACCACTTTATTACACACACTAGACACAACAAGCGTCAAACTCAACAGAGATGTCTAGGGAATGCTTTTTGTGTCTGTAGTCTTGGTGCAAAAGGCTACTTTTTCCGAACAGTCCGTTGGTTCGCAATAACCAACTTTAAAGAACGCTAGTTAGTCTTATTTTAAGATTTTCGTAAAACCCACGCAGTTCAGTTGAGTATATAACTGCTGAAAACTTGAGGTCCGAGTTTGATTGGAGACTTTCTTTCATGTGTGCAGCCTGAGTACGGGTGGTTTGTGCGGCTAATTTGCATGCTCAGGTTTTTTTGCACTAACGTTGGTAAGTGGCATATATATAGGAATTCTACGTAAAGCATGCTATTAAAAATTATTGTAGAATGTCAGAAGGTGTTTCAGAAATTATGTTTCTAAGAAGTTTGGGCATTTGCAAAAGTCTTAGTTCAAATTTTTCAGACCATCGTTAGTTAGTAACACGAACACTTGGTCAATCTAAGCTAACACTGAACTCGAAACGCTCACTGCACGTATTATGCAACCGACCAGAGCAATGTTTAGAACAACTTCACTGTTTGCAAAACAAATGAACAATCGCAGAGTCAGAGCTGGACTGCCATTAGCCAATTAAGTTGAAACTGGGAAAGGTCGTGCTAAGGATCTAGGAATAATTGTTGGAATGTATGATCCTATAAAATATTGTTAAGCTACATAGCAATAAAGAGTTTAAATATATTACAACACTTCTAAAATAGTATTAAACAGATGCATTAAAGAATTAAAGCTGTAGCGGAATTTAAATTAAATTTCATTCACAATACTATACTAAACTGTGTGGTTTTGTTGATTTTTCCATTAGTAAACACCAACTTTGGGGGGAAGAATAAACTACAAATACCGCGTGTGTTTCAGCGGGTGTAGATATTTTCCTTAAATGAAAGCTTTTTCATAATAAGAACTTCATCTCAGCTGCCTAAAACTTAAACAAAACTTGGAGAATGGACTTGTAATAAACTGCCATGCGTTTTTGTTGGTGATTATTAGCCTCGTCCCCAGTCAACTCTTCGGCTCGTTTGGTCGGCACAGTCGGCGACGCAGTTGCTGTTTTTGCAAGGCACGGTTACCTTTGTCTTGATACACGCCATCTTGAAAACGAAGCGCTGAGTAACCACGCACGGAGCGGCCGGATAGAGGAGGATGCCTGGGGACGAGGCTAGGTGATTATTTCAATTTTCACCTTTTTGGAGACGGGCTCTCCGCCTTCCTCTGGAAAGCATCAATCAGTCTAAAGATGTTCAAGCTTCAACATCAACGCAGCTTACCTTTGTGAAAGTCGTAGACGAACCAAAATGATAATGATGATGATGATGATAATGATAATGATACCTTTGTTTATTTTAGTAATCTTTTCAGTATTAATGAATAAAACTACTGTTATCAAAGGGAGCCCTGAATGCCAGACCTATAAAAGTTTTACGTGATGTTAGAGGATAAAAATGCTAAATGCAAAAGACTACCTATTAACAAAACTAAGATTGAAGCACTGTTAAAAAAATTTACAAAATAAAAACCTATACTATAAAGATATAACAATTTAAAAATTATAAAAAACGATGCTTCATTAGAGTAAACTAAATGCCGTCTGAGCCGATTTTAAAAATGTTCTTATTTTTGATACGTGCAGAAATATTTCTGACACGTCAACTTGCAAAATTGGCAGAAATGGATTTTGCGACTGGATACGGGTAGCTAACGATATGAATAAGGAACCGTTCGAGGTTTGAATAAAACTAAACTTTATTTAACGTCGTTGCGCTGGGAGTGGTTGCCCCTTTTCCCAAGCCAGTGGCTTATGTTTAATCGCTCGACGGCACAGATATTGGCGTGAAAGTCGATTTTGCGGAGGGAGGAAAACCGAAGAACCCGGAGAAAAACCCTCGGAGTCAGAAGGAGATCGACGGATCTCAGCCCACATGCGAAGGGTTCGATCCCGGGTCGACAGAGGTGGGAGGCACGAGTACTAACCACTCGGCCATCCTGACTCCCCATAATCAGTCTAGTTTCAGCTTGCTACAGCAAACTTTTTATTGTAGTCCCCCTAACCTCCGTAGGGGAGCGGCACTTGTGTATGCGGGATTCGGGATACATTCCCTCACTCCCACAAGGTTTTGGGTTTTTGTATCCGACAGGTGTCCGCGCTAGGACGGTTATTGTCATCCAGTGATCACGGTAGTTGATTGAAACTGGTCTTTTACAATTAACAAGACGAGGTTGAGCAAATCATCGCGATTTGTCAGTGGCAAGCAATCGCTTATTTGCCGATGCCGAAGGCAGAAGCAAGTAATTAATTTGCGATACACTGACAAAAAGTCACAATGGTTACTTAACCAATCAAAAGAAGAACTGAATGAAAAAAATGAATTTCTGTGTTTAAAGCACAAAAAGCTTGAAGATTATACCAGTTTTAGAGCTGAAATTCCTCTTAACTAGAACTCAATATTATGGGTGCGTTCGTTTGGGACTATTCTGGAATAGGATGACATGGATTATCATCGCTAAAAATGATTTCGGCCAAACACAGCCCAGATCACTGTCGTGATGGATGTATTCTTAATCCGGAATAGGCCCAAACGCCTCTGGTCAAACTTTACAAGCTGCTATGTTCGTTACGTAAGTGCTAAGTACGTAGGGATTCCGTGCGCGCATTATCTCCCTCGTCCCAGATTTCCTCAAAATACAACAATCTCAAGAAAACTAACTGAAAGCCACTGCGGGGTACGAGTTAGGTTTGCTAGCTGTCAGTCCACTACGTCCTCAATTATCGAGGGTTTACCTCTGTGCATACTTACACTCATACTCTACAAAGTTTACTTCAATTATGGGAGGTATGTTGACGTCATTAACGTGCTCGACTGTGCATAGGTTTGATCGTCTTCACTCAGGTTTTGTTCTTGTAAGTGGCTATTCTCACCCACCGGCTCCAGATGCACTCTTTTTTTGTAAGAAGTTGTAATTTTGAGCAGAGATTGAGGCGTTGTTAGTTTTTGGCGATTTTTAAAAGTCTCTAAACATTCTTAATTGACCTGTTGCAATATGCTCATAAGGTCGTGTTACACGAGTCAACTTGCAACGACGATTTTCCGTGCAACAATGTTACGTGTTGTGTTGCAACTTTTTGAAACCAATTCAAAAACTCGCAACATGTTGCCGAGCTCCGTGTTGCGCAGAAAACCGTCCCTGGTGACATATCCATGTTATACGGGAACGATTTTCAACGCAACACTGTTGCGCGGAAAATCGTCGTTGCAAGTTGACTCATGTAACACGGTCTTTAAAACGCCAACGGTTCAGCTATTCTCGGACAAAGGATCAGCTGTTAAGAGAATATGTATTAGTGGTTTTTTCATCAGAACTGACCGTTGAGAGATTTGAATCTCTTTCAAATTTTGTTATCATTTTATGGCGGCATTGGACACTGAATGGTAAAACTGAGCTGCATTGTTATAATTATTGCAGCATGTCGACCTTTGAATCAAGCTGGAGTAAAGACATAGCTTAGAAACAGGTGGAGCAAAGTGTTCTTAACTAAATATGTTCTTAGAACCTTCCCACGTTTTCCCCACTTTCAGCTTCAATTGCGCTCTTACAAAAAAAAGGTTGTCAGTTTTCAAAACATTTCATCCGTATCTTGAATACCGCCACTTACCGTTGATTAAAGTTGAATATTGCTCTCTCCCGCAATGCCACAGTTTGAAATTTTCATTATGTTTGATGATCTTCTTGTCGCATTGCCTTTTGTACCACCGCGAAATGAGTATTTTCCATGAGTCGCACACAATATATATTAATTAACAGAGACCAATCTCAGTTTTACAAATGCTTTAGAGTTAATCACATGAATAGATCAAATGGAGGGTTTTTATTTTATGGGTGTTAAATCCATTGAATCTAACTAAGCTTCTAAATGAGGGAAATGTGGAATGTTTTGTTGATAATACATTTTAACAGGAAAGAATGGACACAAGAGGCAATTAAGTACACATTTATACAAAGTCTGATTTCAGTCCGTCGTGAAGACCTGACGTTTACTTTTCGTACCAATTTTCTAACATCACGTTGCAAAAACTAAGTTAGGATGAAAACGTTAAAACGCCTTTATTGCACCGCTTCGGTTTCGCTTGAATATGCACGACCGCGTTGCTGAATTATGTTTTTGAATTCAAAACTAATCATCCGATTCATAAAGGCAGTTTGATATTCTTTTCTTGTTAACTATTCCGCATCATTTGCATGGGGACTTTTGTTGCTGAAATGGCAGGGCATAATTTTAATACATTCTGATTGGTTAGGCTTTTATCGTTAATTATTAATCTCTTAATTGCCGGATATAGCCTGTGTATTCTTGTCGCGAGCTAATTCAAACTATGGCGTTTGTCGTAACGTGAGATATAGATTGCTGCTTTTGCGCAATATCGGGAATATTTACATGTTCGAAAATGCGATATTTTATCCAGCACGAAAACGAACGATTGTGTTTGGATGTCCGTAAAGGTGAAACTGTGCGAGAAGTTAAAGACATATTACGTAAAAAATTCGACTTGGACACAGTAAGAAATCACGAAGGCAAAAGTGATGTGAGTTTGTTGCTGACATATGCCGGCTCCAATCTAGAAGACGAATGGATTTTCTCGGATATTGCAATTCAGACAGGATCTACTTTGCAATGTATTTTACAAAAGCAAGTCATGCCATATCTGCACGTCTACTGTGTTTTTTCAACGGAAACCATCACATTTACAAAACCATTTGACGTCTACGAGACGAAAGTAGCAGATCTTAGGACTATGATTACAGAGGCGACTGGTATACATGTTAGTGTTTTTCGACTGATGACTCTGAATGGAACTGAAATGTTTGATTGCCACTCACTGAAAGATTACAACATAGATATCGGTGATACAGTGAGAATGGAAACGTGGAATGGATGGGGCGAATTTTTGAAGGCCGCCATTAAAGGCCAACTTACTCCGACAATGAAACAGGTTGTCAACATAAACGACGACCCCCTCGTTGCTAAGTATCAGCTGCGGGTAGCCTTGTTCATTGCTGCACATTTCAACTTCCCTCAACTCGCAGCTCAACTTCTTAAATCTGGAGCAAGATGCGATGAGCCAGTCGGCCAACATCCAGTGAGGGAATGGTGCACAGAAGGTACTCATCCAGGGCACGCCAAAACCCCAGTTCATGAAGCAGCACAGTGTGGTAGCTTGACATGTCTTCGTCAGTTCTTACACCACAACTACGCTTGCATACTCGTAAAGGATGCCCATGGCTTATCGCCCTGTAATCTAGCACGTCGTTATAAACAAACTGAGTGCTTTAAATTACTTATCACCGAACAGTTTCGGTCGCGAAGTATCAATGGTTTGACGTTGAACATCTACCTGCGCGTGAGGAAGTGGTCAGAAAGAGCGCGTGACAGGGCCGCGATTTTTCACAAGCATTCTCCCAACCCGGTTTTATTGGCCATGGAAAATAGAAGCTGTAAAAAAGCAGTCGTTGGGCAAGTAGTTCAGGTTGATGGTTTCGGGAAAAACATGCAAGAAAGTACGGCGAAAATAGAAGCTTCGATCAAAGTGGTGAAACAGGTAGCGGGAAGGCAGCGAACACTTACTACAACAGGTGCATCGAGTGTTAATTTGTCTTCAAACAACAAAATTACCGCCAAAACAGGAAAAGTCGCCAATGCACAAACAAACGACTTTAATTTTCGTGAGAACGCCAAGAGCAGAAGAAGTAGAAGAAAACAGCAAAATTATAATGATAACAAGCCGAGCCCGTCACAGGCCATCGAAACCATTTCACCGAAACAAAAGGCTGCTGTAAATGCAAATGAAATCCAACCAGCTGTTCGCGAGTCGCGTTGCCAAGTAGAAAAATTCAGGTTGGAGAATGAGAGTGACGTGGGGTCACAAAAGAAACACAATGTGACTAAGAAGGAAAGAACTTATTATAGATGGAGAGATAACACCGGCAACGAAATTCGCGAAAGTGAAGTACTGATGAATTTGAAAGAAAAAGAAAATGAAGTTAGTTTGCGGAAACAGCATGAAGGCCGTGATATCATGCCTGAAATCACAACAAACCGATGCTTGACTGCTGGGAAAGAAAACAAAACATTTTCATCAGAACATCAAAAAGATAACGAAACCGTGAATGAGTTGACAGACATCAAGAGACCACATGATTTTTTTGTGACGGAAGCATTTGGATGCAGAGGTAGAAGTGAAGGGATTGAAGGCTTAAATGGAAAATCACAAAGTCTAATAAACGGGTTTGACAACGTGACAAATGCCGGCACCAAAATGCCCCCAATAACGTGTAAAACCTGTAAAGATTGTTTCTCAGATTTCTACTCCCCTGGTGAGATAACACTGAAAGCCAAAAGACATTCGAGACAGAGATCAAGAACTGCCAGTAGCGACAGCGCTGGTGATAATGATATTCCCAAGAGCAATCCTTACAAACACAAGAAACGTCATACGATCGCGGGCTCAGCTATTTCCTGCCGCTCACGCTCCCTCTGTGACGATGTGAGTATGCAGTCCTTGGAGTTATATCGTGGGGTAACAGGCCGCACAATCCCGGAATCAGCCCGGGCAAGTATGGATGTTGCCATGACTTTTAGCAAGAAGAGGTGGCTGCAACAGATTCAAATGGCGATCGACTTGAATTCGAACACTTTCAAACGCCAGCTTACGGATGTGAGTTTAAATAGAAGGCGAAACCAGTCTCTGGTAACTGCAGATACTAGCCGTGAACAATTCAATGGCTGCCACAGCGTGTGAACAATCCAATTGTTTGTATTGGTGTTAATGCATTGCACACAACCCAGTACAGTGGAGACACTGAACTATAACGCTTATTTTACACCAGTTTAAGTTTTAACTCTACTTTTTAACTAATTATAGCAGTACTAGCTTCAGTTTGACACTTATGGAATAAACCCATGGGGGGGGGGGGCTCTCCCGAGGGCGGGGTGTCGGGGGAGCTCGTCGTATGTTTAGGGGTTGAAAATGGCATTTTAGCATAATTACGGGTTTTCTCGGGCAAAACCCAAGTCTTGAGAATACCTGGTATTTTTTAGGGGTAATCCTGGTTATAATAATGACGATACACTCGCAAACTGTTACGAGAACAGTGTATTTGATGGATACGGCTAACAATAAATGGCACATGGCTTTTATATTACTAAAACAATGCATTTTATACGCAATGTGTAAGTCAGAGAGGTATATTTTTGGGTAGCAAAATCTGAGGGCCAGGTATTTTTTAGCCGGATATTTGTTTAGGTTTTCCAAAGAACTCCCCTGAAAACTTACAAAGGGAGTACCCCCCCCCCCCCTCCCGGGGGAATAACAACAAATTGGTTCTATTCAACTATAACATGAAAGAAAACAAACTTGGAAGAGATCAAGGTTACTAGCCACAAAGTGTAAGTACTGTATGCAGTATTAAAATTTGATAATCGAATGCCATAAAGATTTATTTTTTTATTAGTTTGTCGAACTGTCTCGAAGCAATGAATAATGTTTTGTTAATAAATGTGGCCACCGGACTGGCTTAAATCAGATTATACTGAGTCTGAGTCACGGATTGTTCATCTTGTTAGTCAATGTAGTTTTTACTGCTGAAAGAATGCAGTACGCTTGCGGACACTTGACGGAGTTTTTTTTATCGCTAGGAAGTTTGTTTGACGTGGTCGCTGTCAATCAAACACAAATTTAACCAATCATAATTACAGATCGTCAACATTTAACGGTTTTGATATTGAAGCTGAACGTCATAACAACTGCCTGAACGTTTGGCACTTTTACGACTTTTACCTGAGTGTGACTCCTTGGTCGCGCTAAAAATATCATGGCTATATGTTATTTATGCTTGATGATCGGACGATGACTTAAAATAGCTCGATTATATATATAAACTGATAGTATAAATAATCATAGCTACGGGCGGTAACCCGATATATAGCAAACTAAAACACAATAGTTCCCGACTTGTTTTCAATCCAACAACCGGGGTCATGCAGCCAGGGTTACAATTTAATCAACGATTAGATTAAGTTCTACAAATTAAACCCCACTTACGCACTTCTTTTTTAAAAAAGTTCTTAGTTGTTGGCAAAGTTCAAACTCAATCGATGTTTTTCTGTCTGTCTGTGTCTTTCTGTCTGTCTGTTTGTCTATCTGTCTGTCCCAGTGTCTGTCTGTCTGTCTGTCTCTGTCTGTCTGTCTGTCTGTCTGTCTGTCTCTCTCTCGAATCAATTTAGTCATTCCTCTTCTTTGTCATAAAAAAGTTTTCCTACGGCTAGGCCGTGGTCATCAATATACTCCGAGAGATGAATAGTTGCACGTTCATCAGATCATGCGAACTAGTTCTTTGAAGTAGGCTAGGTGTTAGGTACCCCTCCCTCCCGGATCCCAAATGCCACCTCGCTGCTTCCAGACGCTGGCCGTTTTTTTTTCTAGAAATACGTTTTAAACATTATGTTCAAGTATAACGATGACTAATATATTTGTTAAAAGTTTTGCATTCGTTATATTACTGCAAATAACTGAGTATTCCGCACAACCCCCTCCCCCATGGCAACCCCGAGCCTTACTCTACCCTCCCCCGCCGGGCCGAGCCTCAGACCCCATTCGGTATATCCCAGGGTTCCTCTCGAAAGGGTAGCAACCAAATAAATCTTGATCGA
Organism: Parazoanthus swiftii; assembly: GCA_025403585.1. NCBI lineage: Eukaryota > Metazoa > Cnidaria > Anthozoa > Zoantharia > Parazoanthidae > Parazoanthus > Parazoanthus swiftii. The sequence continues at coordinate 42,376 of JAOBYE010199992.1, forward strand.
AAGCCTGTTGGGCTTTTGTCGAAGAATTCGTCTGGCTGACAAATATTCTCGTGTTTTGTTTAACTTATTTTGATTTCTGTTACCATGGCCGAAGCTCTGAAGAACTTATTAGGTGATACAGTTATTAAGGGGAAAGAAAAAACTTCTGTGGATGCAGCAAGTCTGGCTGGTCAAGGCAAAGTTCTTGGCCTTTATTTTTCGGCTCACTGGTGTCCGCCGTGCCGCGGCTTTACTCCGAAATTTGCAGAATTCTACAAGAAGTTTAAAGCGTCAGACAAGGGTGAATTGTTGGAGATTGTATTCATAAGCTCGGACAGAGATGAGAAGACTTTCACGGAATACTACAACGAAATGCCATGGCTGGCTCTTCCATTTAGCGATCGAGATCGCAAGGTAATATATTAGATACTAAATGAACACGTTCGATTTAGCGCCTTCAATTTTTGACTTCGGGATATCAACCAAGTTTGCACAATTTATTAATTTGCTTGTAGGTTTGTTTGCAAGCAAGTGTGATGAAGTGCTAAAGTAAAGTAAAATGCTGTGCTTGTTTGAAATGCGGAATTTCTGCAACAACAAAAGTGTTTGGTCCTTTGAAACATTATAATAAGCTTATGTTTTCACGTGAATACTTCCATTAAATCTTGTGATCAAACTAATATACGACTTGTAGATCAGTAATTAACCTGTGGTATGTTTTTATTGTAAGCCTATTACTTGAGAAAACGAAGTGTGGCTGTTTAGAAACTACTAAGAAATAACGTGATCTTCACAAGCTATTCAAAGAAGATGAAGCGGGGGCATTTGTTTATCATAAATTTGTAAGGAATTCTGTATAATCTCATTTACCGTCTCGAGTGTTTCTTTTGAGAAGCTGTAAAACGTTTACCCGAATCTTTCAGGTCTTATTTTTGTACTGTTTTCTCGTCGCTAATTAAAATGCATGGCAAGAAGACTTCAAGATTGCCCAAGGCAGAATTTTCGTCGAGAAATACTAGTAGTCACGATGACACTGCACTGACTTGCATTTTTGAGGCATCGTGATAAATCTTCTTAAATTTTTTCCGGAATCAATCTCCACCACCCGCTCAAATTCCAGACCTCTTTTCAAATTTGCACGCAATAATTAGGTTTTTTAATCAAATCTTAAATTACGAATTCAAGCTACGTTGTTTTTGAACTGGTGGAAAATCTACGAATTTTATTCTCCGTAGACAGAATTTGTCATCAAATCCATCTTTCTCTATTTTACACCGCGACACTTGAATGGCAATAATAAATACATGTAGAACACGATATTTCTCCAACAATAACCCAGTTTTACTTTCTTTTGAAGTAACTGTTCAATCAATGAAAAAAGTGTTTTCTTAAATTTTGTAGTTGTGATAATCAAGGCCAGTTCTCTACTGTAAATATACTGGCTTATTTTGTTAGAGCAATAAGAACAGTGAGGCCCCCATAGCCATGACAATATTTTACATGTTATATGTAATTACACATATTTTATCAAATGTAATTATTTTCTTATTTCAGAATAAAATTTCTAAAAAATATAAAGTTTCTGGAATTCCTACTTTGGTATTCCTGGATGCGGCAAATGGAAGAGTCATCACCAAGGATGGTCGATCATCCATTATGGAAGACCCAGATGGCGCTAATTTTCCCTGGAGACCAAAATCATTTGCAGAACTAGTGGCTGGAAAATTCATTGATGCCAAGAAGGCCGAGACTGACTGGGACAGCATGAAGGGAAAGGTTCTTGCACTTTATTTCTCAGCACACTGGGTATGGAATGCAAAATACTGCATGTGTACAGCGAATGCAATAATGGCAGATTTCACTTGGTAGAACTGCCTAAAAGTGAGGCTAGTCAGCTTGTGGTCTACAGCCAGTCTGCCATTTTGGAAATTAAAAATTTAGCAAGTTGTTCTTGAGACTGTTTAAAAGCATTTTACTTTATAGATTTGGCGATGCCTTGTACCTGATGTATTCGTAAGTGCTGGAAAAACCACAAGAACTGGCTAATCTCATTTGCACAAGTTTGATGTTCACCATTATTGCATTCAGTGTAAACAACTGATATTTAAAAGAAAAAAGGTTGGCAATGTAGGACAATGAATACCAGGCCCTTAGGCAGGGGGGGTGTGCACCCCCCTCCCAAGACCCAAAAAGGTCCCAATTTGGAGGACTAATAAGACAATCAAGAGGCCCAACTAGGTTTATCATAAGAGCTGGCGCTACCATTAATCGAAATGACTAAAAAAATGGCCATCAGTGTGTTTGTCCAATAAATTTGGCTTTTAAGAGTTCAAGTTTACCAAATTTACACCCCTCCCTCCCCACCCTTCAACAAATTCCTGCCTACAAACAATGAATACTGTGACTAAAAGAGCATGTGTGTTGTAACAACTTGCAAGTAAAGCCACAGTATTATTAATCGTTAGGTTTATGGATTCACCTCACCATATTATCCTAAATTGGGGAAAAACTAAGATCTCTAAATTGCCATTTATTTTCTACCTTATTCTTAATTATGAGTTTATTTGAGTTTATCATTTTAATCCACATTCTTGTCTCATAACTTTCCGTGATACATCACAGAATGCTTTTGAAAATTTGAAATAAACCTGAGGGGGCTGATTTTTTTTATTCCCTCTTCTGCTCCTAACTTTTTGTCATAAATCTAAATATTAAACTACCAGCCGATCTATGTTTAAAATTGTAAGATCTTGGGGGTTTATTAAAATGTAGTTCGGATGACTCATGATTCAATAGGTGTGAGCTTTTTCGTGTTGTAGTTTTACTCTGGATGAAAAGATTGTTCACAACTATAGATTTTGGATTTTTCAAAGAATTGAATAAAAAGAAAAAGTTATTTTCAAAAATGTGGGAAAAGAAGCAATAAAAGGTCAGCAATTTGATGCTGAAAATATGATTGTTCATCTTTGAGTAGTTGCTGATGTGATCAACTCTTTAATTCTCATAACAAAATAAAGAGTTTTGTTTTGATATTGTAAGGAGAAGGTGGATGTTGATAAAGTAGCTCAGGCTGAAATGGTCAAATGTAACAAGTAAATTATTCATCTTGTAAAAAAACTACCATTGATAATTGCTATAATTTTATTATCATCTTGAAAAGTGTTGAAATACTTTCATTAACATTTTTTTTAATAATTGATTTTTTTTAGTGCCCTCCATGTAAAGCCTTTACACCACAGTTAGCAAAGACTTACAACAAGCTGAAGAGTGAAAATAAGCCCTTTGAAGTTATCTTCTTGTCCTCTGACCGCAGTCAGGAATCATTTAATGAATATCTTGAAACTATGCCTTGGGTGGCCGTCCCCTTTGGTGATGAACGTAAAACAAGCATTTCAAGGCTGTTTGGGGTGGAAGGTAAGTTAAATATAATTAACATCATAATTATAGCTATGTAGTTGAAATCATATTATGTTTTTTTAATTGATAGAAGCTATTCCAAGGCTTATAAATGTTGATGAAAAATGTTATTCGTTTTATCCTCCAACTTGTCAAGGAGTAGTGGAGCTCGCTGCTCAGCCTCGATGTGAAGTTGAGTGGCCGAGCAGCACTTGGTAGACTGGGGAGAGCTGATATCCTCGATCACGATTCATCGACAGATGTATTGGTTATACCTTTCAAGAAAGTTCTTGATGGTTGAAATCAGCTTGCAAGGGGGGGTTAAGGGGAGGGGCTTGAGGGGCCATGACCCCCCTTTTTATCAAGAATTTTACAAACAATTTAAAAGAAAATCACTGAAATTATCTTCCAAATGCTATACTCCGGCCCCCTCTTTCCAGAATTAGGGTCCCGGCCCTCCCTTAAATTTCTGGATCCGCCCCTGGCTTGGGCAACTTTTACCCCCTCCCTGGGCTAGATAGGGTTAGTAGTTACAGTAGCTCCTTAGAGCCCTGCATTAGATGGAATGTACTTTAAAAGCTACAATATATTAATATAAATTATGTGTTAATATTGCTGAGCACTGCATTATTTCATTGCTAACACTTTTATCACAACAATAAATTGCTCCTGGTATCACTGGCTAATTCACTGAAGACACTTATTTGTACGAGTACCTGTCTGACAGTTCTTACCAGCCATACTTTGACATTCTTGCAGGCATACCAACATTAATCATTCTAGATGAAAATGGAAAAGTTATCACTACCAATGGGCGTGGGGCTGTCAGCAGTGACCCAGAGGGAAAGGTTGGATTCGGTTTATAGATGAGTTTTCCTCTTGACAGCACATTTGTGCTTTACATACATGTACATCTTCCATAACCTTCTTTTCTTGTCAAGCAATTTGTGACAGTTGATTGGAATCTCTTAACTTTCAAAATTCAAAACTTTAATAAACTGATAATTACGATGAAATAGATAAATTTGTTTCACTCTCCAAATGTACATGTAAAAAAGTCAGAAAGAAAAATCAAACAACTGGCATATAATTTTATACTGCAGCTGGAAAATACGTAAACAATTGACAATTATTATAATAATAACATAGAGGACAAATTAAACTGTGAATTCGGACCCGAATTTTATCTGTAATTGGCCTCCGATTCGCCTCCAATTTGAAATTACAAAATTACTGAGGCAACACGGTCACGTGGTTGATTGAGTGAGCAAAAAATTTGAGTGTTTACAATATGAAAAGCTTCTGGCTAGCGAATTGACAGTGGAGATAAAGCGAAGAACTTATTGCTCCAATTTCAAAATGAAAGCGGTGATAACTATAAAGCTGAAACGCGGTTTAATCTCCCGGCGAAATCTTGCTGCACGTCGTTGCGAGTTTTCCTGCCGGAGGGAACAACTCGCTGACATGCGCCACTGTGCACACTGAAACTGGATAATCGACTTTTCGTTCATGTTGTTCTTGTACGTAAAACTTCAGGTGCCT
>JAOBYE010199993.1:2968-32990 GCA_025403585.1 Parazoanthus swiftii
ACTATGGTTAACAGGTGAAGTACTATGATTAACAGGTGAAGTACTATGGTTAACAGGTGAAGTACTATGGTTAACAGATGAAGTACTATGGTTAACAGGTGAAGGACTATGGTTAACAGGTGAAGTACTATGATTCACAGGTTTAATAGTACTATGCTTAACGAATGTTATACTATGGTTAACAGGTGAAATACTTGGTTAACATTGTCCCCGAAGGGCACTTACTTACATTTGTTTTCTGGTTCTTCTTCCAACAATAGGTTGCACGACTCTAATTCGTTCTCCAGCACTGAACTATGAACAGCGGTTAGCTCAGCTCTGTAACACAACAACAAGTTATTTATTCTCAAAACACGAGATCTGTTTTCATAAAGCAGCTGCTAACGAACCGAATCAGAGAACTGGGGTGGAGAGGGTGGGGACTCGTACACAACCGAGGAGACGGAGGGAGGTTGAGAACAAAGGGAAAAGAACGAAATAAGGAAACCCAAAGACACGTGTACTCTTTCAATCTGACTTTGTTGGTCCAACAACGGTACATCGACCATGTTGGATGAGAAATTTGAACCAATCTAACCAGATTCAACACTGTACATACAATATCTAAAATTTGTTCAAAGGGATCCAACATTCTGCGCCCAACCATATCGGATCTGTTTCAGAACATCCTAAGTCCCAATGGTATCGATTGATGCTCGATTGACGTGTTGAGTTTTGTTTAATATTGAACATTCTACGTCCCATAGTATCGAAAAATGCTAGCAAGCTGAATCAGTTGTTTACTGAATGATCTACGTACACATTAGCGTGTTGGATTCTTTTGCTAACTAAATCCCGTATAGCCTGCGGCGCAGAAAGTCTAAATCGTTGGTTTAACCACCCTTTGAAGACAAACAAACCGGCTGCAACGCAGGCTAAATCCCGTACTAAGTTCCTTGAAAGCTCTCATACATCGCATGACCTCAGATGAAGTCTGTTTTACTCAATTAGATCCAGTGGATATTTATTAACATGTTTGTTCGTACTAAAAATAGGATACATTCGTACAGTACCTGAACAGATTTGATTCACGAGCTAGGTTCCAAGCAGCATCTTTATCTGTCGTTATAGATAACAGTGAGGTTTTAAGATTTTGAAGTTTTGCAGACCGATTCGGAATATTCTCAGAGAAGTTGCACGCTTGTTGCAAACAAAAAAAATATATCCAACTTTAAATTCCACATGCAGAAGTTACTTGACATGTGGGGTTATTTAGACTGTTTTAAGCACAGGCCTAGTCATTATTTTACAAGCACAAAAGTCAACCATAAATAATAGTCCGAGTTACGCTTCAACTGAAGTCGAGGCTTGGTGCGAAATTGGACAAAATTTTGCAAGTGTTTGAGAGTTTAGCACCTAGTCTCGACTTGAGTTGTAATTGTTCGCAGGCGCTATAGTTAGGAAATGGGTTATTCGACAAACCAGTACTATTCTGTAAAACTTTCATGTTCGTAGTCAAAATCGTTCAAATTAACAAATTTCATATCAAAATACTATTAAGCAACCTGAGCAAATGCAGCTACCCAGATCTAGTATACTCAACGTTATTTGGCATACGTGACATCTCATGTGAAACGATACAATAACTGCAGCCATACCTGGACTAAGCAAAACATTTCGCTGAATCTTCCCTTCTTGCAAAGAAACTTTTATTTTCTGCTCATTGTCCTTTTTTAAGGTTTGATCGTCGCGTGAAACAAATATGTGAACAAAGTTAAGAAAATGTTTTTCTCTGCAAAAGAACACGGTGCAAATGTGTGTCTACCGTCAAGTTAAAGTGTATAGCTAGGCGGTGACAGTACATCACATGTACCTCTGCACAAGACAGTGTTACAAGACAAGCTTTGAAATGGAATCCTCAGGGCAAGCGGAAACGGGGACGTCCCAAGAACACCTGGAGACGGGATGTTGAGGCGGAGATGAAGAGTTGGGGTCACACCTGGAACACGCTAGAGAGACTAGCCCAAGACAGGAGGAGATGGAGGGACGAAATCGTTGATGGCCTATGCTCCAGGAGGAGCTAAGGGCCTAACTAACTAACTAACCAGTAACTGTCACAAGCTTTACAATGAAATAGCAAGACCCAAAGCAGTTGAATAATAACCTCACACCTTCCGCTATGAAAATGCAGGTCTTGAAAAATTATTTAATTACACCCTAGTTACATAAATAGATTCTTTTCAAAAGATGTACGTAACATAAATAGGATACCAAGCACAGCTTGGAGAAACTAATCTATAAAACACTCAATTTCAAAGCAAACCATTTCATTTGGGGCAATGAAGATATATGATATTACACCAATTACGGATACTTCTACTGTAGTTTATAAAAGAAAACAAATATTATATTTCAAAGGAAGTCGAGTAATGTATACCTTTACGCTGTAATTGTTTATGAAATAGCAAGTGAAGTAAAGAACCAGTGGAATTCAATTAACTTTCATACTGTATACCATACTTTGTACCGTCATTAGTCAGTAGTACTGACTGATAAGCCGTTGGGTGTGAAAGGATATCCACATGTTGGAGGGGCAGCCACTATTAAAAGGGTTGTGCCACTCTCCGGGTATCTGCGTCACGCCAGCAGTAACATTGGGGTCAAACTGCATTATCTGAAAGAACAAAGTAAAAAGAGATCGACCTGCAGTGAGGAGCAGTCAACTTACGAACGCCTGTTTTTCTGTTTGTATGTGGATCTCTCGTGTATCCTTTTTCTATATTGCGTTTTGTCTCTTACAGTAAGGTGACATGAATCTCATTTGCTGATACGGCCAGTCCAATGTTTGGGGAAAAAGGAAAAGAAAATAGTTTCAATTTATGAAAAAAAAAACATAAAAATAGCGAATGTACACAGTGTCGGTTGTGGGGAAATTCAAAGTTTTGTTTTCTCTGCCCAAGCATGATAAATTGCACAACCATCACGGTTTAATGAATACGCTACGACTACAATGGACGAGCATGTGTTTTAGTATCTCGACTGTAAGATAAATCTTTCTCGGACCCAAGAACGTTTCTGATATGAAGTGTGTGTATTAAAAGAAGAAATGTATGGCTAACAGCTTTTCCCCTAGCTGCCTTAACATTAACATGTTGACCAAAATTAATACTGGTGTTATACTATTACTCGCCGAAATACGCTGAAACACGCAAACAGACAACATCCACAACCACGTTACCAGAAAATCAGCTCTGGTGACCATAGTATTTAATAAATTTTTCAAACCTAAATTCCATGACTTACCATTTTACCATATTTTAGAAATTCATGAAACGAAAATATGAAAATGTTTGGAAAAGTGGTGGACCACAAAACTATTTGACGTGAAATGACAGTGCATATGTTTTACTTTGTTCTCACAAAGATTCAGGGCAAACTGTGATTTTCCAAGCCTAAATTTTGAAATGATGAAATTCCATGAAATTCCAGGCTTTTTCCAGGGCTAGTTCGAAAGGGCTTGGTAGTTTTAAAATGTGACAATTGTGTTCAACTCCAAAACCCTGTAGAACCTCGCATGATGCATATCCACTCCACACAAGTTGTCCATATACACGTACTGGAGCCCCTCACAGGTACAGCATACCGCCATCACTAGAAATGACTGGACATTTCATCACGACACAGGATTATCACACAACAGCTCACAACTTACCTGAACTAACTGTGTAAACCGAAGAATAACACGAAGCTTTCCACAGAAGACTCTTGCATACAAACAGGTAATATCTAACTGCTGTCGTGCTGCAAAAGGGTAAATTTGAAATGAAACTTTAATTCAGCTGCAGTATTTTTCTCAAAGGGCTAGGCAACTGACATAATCACGATCAATTTAATCAGTAATTTTATTTTAAATCAGTGTTAACAAATAATCAAAACATATCAGATACACGTACTACGTTCATGTTCCTCAGTTTACATTGTTCTTTGAAAATGAGCTAACTTTTAACTCACCTCTTCCTAAAAGCCATCTGTGATAAAACCAGGCACTCTGGTCGTACGGATCTGTAAAAAATGCATTCTGGGCCAGTTCAAACTCTAAAAGCAAAAGAATAAGTTGCAGTTCTGATCAGTAAATGTTACAGTAAATAAATCGATATATTAAACGCAGTCAGTCAGCAGTAATAATTATGTTTTTTGTTAATTTGGTTTTGATTTTATTGTGAGAGCAACATTTTTTTATCGTTGATTGAAGGCAGAGTCTTAATCTGACCCACTTCACTTATGTTTATTGTATAGCCTCAGCCAAGCCGATATAAATTATACAGCGCAATAGTAGTTCGGTCTTACAATATATCAATAAATAAAAATTCACATTTTCTAAGCATGTCCTCAAATGCGTTTACATTGTCACTGAGGTCTATGATGGACTGGGGCAAAGTGTTCCAAGCAGCTATTGCCCGCGGTATGAAACTGTACTTCAACACATTAGTGCGAGAGAACGGTTGGATGAGGTGTTTGGAGTGCATATGTCTAGATTGACGTGCAGGCGTAGTGGGAGGGATGACAAGGAGAGGCGGCCCCGATTGAAGTGCACCAGGGTGTCAGTAGCCCTGCGGCTTCTCAATGATTTCCATCCCAGATCTGAAAGGTGTTGGGTCATTGTTCCTGGTTCAAAGTTGTAATAGTCCGAGGTTACAAAACGTGCCGCCCTCCTTTGTACTTTCTCGATTTCATTTTTCAGATTTTCTGTGTACGGGTCTCAAATTACGCTGGCGTATTCCAGCATAGGCCGAATGAGGCCAATGTATGCTGCCTTCTTTACTTGTTGATTGCAAAATGATAGATTTCGTCTGAGCAATCCAAGAACCTTGTTCACATGCAGTCAGAAAATAACAGATTGTGAAAACATGTACATGTAGCCCTGTTCAACTTAGTTTCTGTTGCCAAACCTTTCATTAGAGCTTCTTCCTCCACTCTCTCAATGTCTCCACTAGAGTCTGGGTGAATCTGCGGTAACAGCTTGCTTCGATAATGCCAAGAAGAGTAGTTGGAGAAATTCTCTTTGATTTTGTCTGTGCTGAACGTGAATTCCTGTTCTGGAGTGACGTTCGCTTTGGTGACAACAAATCTTCGGTAGTCCCAACAGTGAACTAAAAAACCAAAAATATTGTTAAAAACATGCATGTAGTCTACAGATCAAGATCTAGGCTATTCTAAGTTTTCTAACAAAATTGAAATGTTATTGCTTAAAAATCTAGGAAAAGAAAGAAAGAAAAAGGCAAATGAGAAGAGAACCGTTATTGGGAGAGATATAAAACATAAAGAGTTCTATATTTAAAAATGTGAAAAATGGGAAGACTGATATGAAGAATACAAAAAGTGTAAAAAATAAATGCATTTTTATTTTTCAAAGGCATAGACCTTATTCATAAATGGCGGCTATTTTAGTATTCTCTTGTTTTTATTTAAATTAGCCTCACTAGCCTCGTTCTTTAAGTCAAAAATTCAAAAGAATATAGTAGACTAGACCTGAAAGTACGGGTAGTGGAGAGAGGTGGAGTCAGCTTGAAAAGCAAACTTGTAAAGTCCGAAATAAGAAACGGCGATTGTGGGGCCCCAGATTGTTATCTTTACGGAGGACAAGGCGGAGGACACCATCACCGTGCAGGGGCACTGTATGAGGCCACATGCGAACTGTGTAAACAGGCGAACATCAACGCAAGCTTTGTTGGAGAATCAGGATATTCGGCATATTCCAGATGCCTCAAACATCTGGAAGCTGTATGTAAGGAAAGATGACCCTAACAGCTCAGCCCTGGCAATGCACCTGCGAGAGTATCATCCAACACAGGTTGGACATGAAGAGGCATTCAAACTGAAAGTACTCAAAACCTTCAGGAAGCCAATGGAGAGACAAATTACAGAGGCCGTCCTAATCAACAACAACAAAGCAGACATAACCATGAACAGAAAGGAAGAATGGGTTGCCCCGGTCACTGTCCGTTTACAGCCAATTTAATGAAACGCTTTCACGAACTTTGTTGATTCTGCATTGCGGCAATTGGATTAGAGTTCCCAATATTATTATTATTTTTATTATCAATGTATAGTACACACCCACCTTTATAACTATTATTTATGAATGATAATTTATTCATTCATTTTAATTTATTCTCTCGCAAAGCACTACCGGGTAATTGTCATTTCAGTTCACATAAATCACTGAAGAGGTAGCGTTTGCTACGAAATTTATATGTTTTTATTATCTTTGCAAATACTCGTAAGGAAAAGAAACATTAACAAATAATCATGAAGAAACAAACGAGCCATGAGCTTTATATATTAACACAAAAGAATATTAATATTAACCTGAACGAGGCCAGTGAGGCTTATTTGAATAGAGACAACAGAATATTAAAATAGCCGCCATTTATGAATATGGTCTGTTAAACTCGGTCTTTTTTAATGAATGACACATTATGCAAAATATCTTTAAACGAAAACAAAAATCGCCGGCACGGTTTTGTACTTCATATTTTCGGCCAGTTATGTGCAAAGATTGGTGTCAAAATGATTTCAAGACGTCGTCTCAGAAAGTTCTCAAGCTAAAATGCCGTATTTTGGATACTGAGAAATAGTTTAGAAAAGATTTTAGTCGCAAACCGAGTCTGTGTGCACAAGAGTATTTTGTGTTTTGCACCCTTGTACCTGTTCTTTGAGTGAGAGTGCAAGTGTAACTCGAGAACGACAAACTTGTAAGGAAAACGTGAAATATTTATTCCAGGAGTCTCAGCATCACAATACATGTAACCCCTTTGTTGTTTGATCGTAAACTTGTGTCCAAACAAATAAACTCTTGCCGTTGAAATAACGTCCTTCGCGTTCCATAAACGAGTACTAAAGCTGATTCTCGGCATAACAGAGGACGGAGAGCGAGAGATAAAAGGCAGGGAATTTAAACGCAAACACTGGTTTGGATTTGCAATCTGCAAAATGAGTTTACAGCGGATAAGATGAGCCAGTGCTGTCACACACTTCTGCTGGTAATTTCAAACTCCATGAATGCAGATGATGGTTTCTTAAAAAACACGATCCAGTTCTGTGCGAGACTCTTTGTGAACAGATCACTGAGACGAAGGTCCGTTCAATTTTTTTTTTTTTGGCTTTGCGTTTCCCTCCATACTAGTAAAAATAATTTCCTCAAATCTGATTGGTCTACTAATTTCTCTATTATTCATTAATTTGTCCGTCAACCGTCCGATTACACTGAGCTTGTTATCGGACGCCTGAATGAACCAATCACAATCTGACTTTTTGGCTAATGAGCCAATCACAAGTAAGTAAATAATCACCACGACAATGACAACTCACTTCTCGGAACAAGCAAAATAGAGCGATTTTTCCTGTCAATAAGTTCATTTCTTTGAATTCTACTCAAAGAAGATTGACATGGCAATGCCAGAGTCTTTACAAACAAACCAAAGTATTGATAATAGCTTTTTCCAAACACTGAATAATACACTGTCTCCAAACTTCCACTAGCACGCACTAAGACTATAATTGTGACTAGAAAAGCTCTGTTTCTCTTTTTTTATCTCGGAAAATGTAGTATTTATGATAATTTGGTAACAGGATTTCGTGTCGTCCAATTCTGTCTGTAATCATATTCATGACAAGCGAATCGGACTCCTGCTTCGCGGTTGTCCAATTTTGTTATCACTCATATGATTACAGACCGAATTGGATTCCGTTTAGGCCTGTTACCATTACAAATTTTATCATCCCTGAAAATGATCTGGCCAATCACAGGCCAGATTACAGTCATGATTTTTTCACGAAGTCGCGACAGTGTCATGATTTCAGACGGAATCACAGACAGTTTGGTTCCACAGAAAGTTAAAAGGGGTGGGGGGGGGGAACAAAGCGACACACGCACTCATTAGAAAATTCCTGCCAAAACGTATCTTTTGAAGGAGTGCATGCGGTCTCCCAATCGCGGGAAACTGGTGCGTGCGTGCGTTTAACTAGGTACAAACAGCCTTCATTTTCTTCATTTTTTGTTTTCGATCAAACTTGATCAAACTTACATTTAAGAACTGTTACTACATTATTTTTTAGTTTATCTTTTTTCTCTAGCCTTCGAACTCACAGAGTGACGGCAAGCTGGTTATGACATCAAAGTGGAATACCGATTCGCACGTTCATCGCTACTCATGACATCCACTTATTAAGTACTCAAAGTAAACACAATGAAGTTCAAGGAAAGCAAGAAAAGGTTCAATTTTTGCTATAGCTCGCAAAGGAACAATTGGTTTTAATTCAAACTTTCATGTTTAATTAGTTTAACTTCTTTTATCCGTCGGATAAAATCTGAAAATGGATACCTTGCCCCATAAAAGCTAATAAACATTTTTAGCAAGTAGGATAATGTGAGACCGACGATAGTGAACTGATTAATCATGCTGCATTTTAAAATCCCTTTCAATTAATTCAATTATGGTTACTTGAAAATACAACTGTACCATGATAGTAAATAACTTACAGTTTCTTTCATCATAGGTTAGAAATAGATTGCACAGCTCCAGTTCCCGATTCCAGTCAGGGTTTGGCATGAACTCCATGACCCACTCACGATGGTGCCACACCCCGTAGGACTTGGGGTTCACTCCAAGACAGCTCTTTAGGAAGGATAACTCCTTCTTACACAGCTCTTGCATCTGATCTGACATCCTGGAACAAACTTTTAATTTTAGAGAAAGTGCTGCTATCAATAAAGCTAAATCAAGATTTTGAATCTGCATGCAAGTGCATCTCTATATTAACTTAAAACTTCTTTTGAGAAAGCCAAACTAGAAAAAAATATTTTTGGTCAAAGATTTAATGATGACATTTATAATCAAAATTGAATGAACAGCAGAGAATGCTTTATTAATAAAAGTAATTGTTTATCCACAGAGAGATTATGACGCACGTTACTTAATATTGGTAGCTAAGGTTGAACCAGGTATTTTAGATAATACGATAAATTGTTAAAGTTGGCGCGGAGGAAATAACAAATTGTCTTATTGTTTGACACTGTGTACTGTGGAAGTAAGGTCAAAATTCATAATGTGGCACCTCCGACGGGACGAATCTATCGATACAGTTAAAGTTTCTACAGTTAAACACATCACTGGACAGATGCTAGAAGAAAGTAGCCACGATCACAGACGACAGAGAAGAATCAAAGCTGAAAAGATCCGAGCAAAAGATCCGGCTGGTCAAACCAGGTAAAAGACGACATTGCTAACTAAGCCGATGAGCACGTTGCAAAGCAAACAAATGAACGGTGTCGACCTGACGTCCTCTGACACCCCTCGCTTCGCTGGGAAATTTTCAAAAAATTTCGTGCATCCTAAACCTTTTCTGTTGAATGACATGTGGACACCCAAGTCTTCCTCCGTAAAAGCCAGTTGATCTTGGCGCCGCCAACTCAATATGATGTTGCCAAATTATTCTTACGTTTAGTAACAAACTGAAGAGTTTGCAGTCTAAAGATAGTAGGTCGCACTACAGCTTTTCCTGGTCGATGATGTCATCAATAACCCAGTAACATTTCATGTCGTCTACAAAGATCTGGACAGCGGTATTCTTGTCAGTTACTGCGGCTGCACTATTAACGTAGATGATAAACAGTAGTAAGGGCCTCAGAAAAGATCCTTGTGGCACAACTGAACGGTTTGTCAAGTCACGACAAAACCACTGGAGCAGGTTGCCATAAATTGTTGACGATACTGAATCATAGGCCTTACTGTTGCATTTATTCAGAGCTTTAGCGTACTTGTGCATGGACGTGGTAAGACTCGTAACACAGGAACGACCAATGATGGATCCGTCCTGGATGCCGTACAGTCTGGGTTGGAAGCGGGGAAAAACTTTCTGGAAAACTTATTTTCCCATAATTTTTGAAATAACACTTAACAGAGTATTCCCCTTTTAGTTTACAACCGTCTCTTTGTCATCAGCTCTTAATACTCAGACCAGGGTTTGCGTCTTTCCATAAATTTGGGAAGTGCCCATTACGAAGCCCTTTATTAAACGGCATATAATATAAACTGTAAGGGTAACAAAATGACAGGCGCTCACTCCTTGAGGATACGAGTTGAAACAGCGTCAGGACCACATGATTTACCATGTTTCAAACGGTTCAGGACGTAAGGTTTGTCTTTGGGAAGTACATCAATGTTGTCAAAATACAGGTTTCATGAAGGGCCGCTCCACTGTACCCACCTTCTTGAAATTGTACAACAATCGATCAAGGCAATCAGACAGATATTGCCTTCCTAGACTTTTCAAAAGCGTTTGACTCCGATCACTCTCACTCCTGGTGCACAAATTACATCATGCTGGGATCAAAGGTCCCTTGCTGCAATGGTTCACAAGCTATTTGCATGACAGAAAACAACGCGTGGTGATAGATGGCAATGGTTCTGAATGGCTATTGGTCTCTTCGGGAGTACCAAAGGCAGGATAAGTATTCTTGGCCCCACTCTCTTTGTATTTTATACCAATGACGTGCCAAACGTTTGCCCTGTTTGCTGACGACGCCAAGTGCCTTCGCATAATGAAATCTGTACGTGACTGCGTGGAGCTACATGTACAGGCTGACATAGACAATCTACAGTAACTATGTGGAGTGTCATTATTTTACAAGCTAGCCTACAAAAATGTGCCATCTCTACAATATCGCGGAAACGCTCCCCTATTAAATATGACTACAATAACGGTGACTGTAGCCTCAAGAGGGGTGAAGATCAGCGAAACTTAGGAGTTATCATGGCGAGCAATGCAAAATTTCACGAGCACATACATGCAGTGGTGTGCAAAGCCAATAAGATGCTGGGATTTATTCGTCGTACTATCACCAGGGATCAGCGACTCCTCCCCACGTTAAAGACTCTGTATGTAGCTCTGGTGCGATCGCACCTTGATTATGCTTTGGAGGTCTATTACCCTAATAAAGCTAATTGAAGTAGTACAAAGGCGGGCCACGCGTATCTTGTTACCTGACCTGCCTTATTGTGAGCGACTACAGCGCCTGGATCTTCTTCCCCTGGTCTATAGAAGGCAAATCAAAGATCTGACTACCTTTCACAAAATGATAACTGGGCAGTACGACTGCAACTTTCAATCTTACATAGAGTATTGCTCGGATGAACGCTTGAGATCTTTTGCCGGTCCGGCAAAGAAAGTTAAAGACCGCAAGATGCAAAAGTGAATTATTTAAGGGATCCTTCTTCAACAGAATTGTGTATCTTTGGAACTACCTATCCAAAAACCTAAGGACAACTAGTCACAGCCCATGGTCACTTAAACTACTCTGCGAGAATCATTATAAATATTTATTACCGAATTTTAACCCTGAACGGCCAAATGTTTCATGGAAATGGTTTTGTATTTAATACCAAGTTTATGTATTTTCCCAGTGTAATTTTTGTTGTTAACTTGTTTGGTCTGTCTCTTTAATTTGTTTGCATCACTTTGTAAATTTCTTTGGTGGAACAGTGCAGCATGGTTCTCAATGTTCCTTTCCATTCCTTCACCACTGCATCAATTTTTCTTTCGTTATTACGTGTTTTTGTGTCTATGTTTGACCTTTCTAACTATTACTTAATATGTACAGTACATTTAAATAAAACTTAAATATATTCATTTCTAACCCTATCCCCAATCCCTATCATTACCCTACATTTAATCCAGAAAAGAACATATGTACAGGATGTAACCCTAACCACTTCATAAGCTAATACTATACCGTATGTTATGTACTACATGTATAACATCAATTTAAACACTTATAGTCAGTTTTAATTAATAAAACCTTTTTTTTTATTGAAAACTGCACGCTGAATATATATTTTTACTTACAAAAAACTAATTTTTTCATATACACTGTAGTGGGAATTCCAGCCTTAGGAATTCTATGTTCTTGTTTTTGTTAAGTTATCATGACAAACTTAAGTGCTATAAAAAATTTCAGCAAATTTCACCGAGGGAGTTCAGAGAAAATTGCAAAACAAACAAAAAATTAAAGAAAATATTCAGTATTTTTGAAAAATGTATTAATCTGCAATCTCTGCTAAACAACGTTTAAAAAGCCATGCTAAGTACAATTGAACACTTTCTTATTACGCTTAGTTGCTTTCAAATGGAATAAAGGTAACAAGAGCCTACGCCGTAGCCTGACTTGAGCCGGCCTGCCGTATACTTACTAGTAAATTTGAAAAAAATACTTGGATCTATCTTGTTTACCACCATTGGAAAGGAAATATGAACGAGCCTTGCTTAGAGTAAAACTGGAACGGCCAGTGATAATGCTCGTGCATGACTGAAAATGCCTGTTTTTACTAAATTGCTTATTATTTATATCATGATTTTATGCTATAACTTTTGTGATTTCTACTGCGAAAGTTTGCTCCGTTTTGAAAAAAAAAGAAAGAGAAAAGAGAAAAAAAAATCAGCGAGGCAAAAAACAAAAAATTAAAACACACCCGCCGGGATTCGAACCCGTGCCATGTTGATATCGAAGTTCCATAAAGTTGCCAGTCCGATCCACTAACCACTGCGCCACCATGCGAGTTAACGCATGCACAGAACAATCGCGACACAAAGAATAATAAAAAAAATTTTAAAAAAAATAAATAAGAACAGAGCCGAAACCTCAACTCGGTGCCTCTGGCCCGAGTAATAATTTAAAAGTTTTTACACTCAGATCACTTGGTATCTGCACACACACTTAATACATGAAAACCATACAGTGTATTGAGCCACCTTAACAGCTGTCTGCAGATCAGAATTCTTTATTGTTAGTTGCTGACATGTACCTACAGATAGATTGTGATTAAACTTAAATCAAATACTGTTAGGGTTGTGAATTGTTTAAGTGGGTGTGAAGGAAATAATAAATTAATTATCATACTCTTTGTCTCAGCTGGGAATGCTGTGTGTTGCAAAATGGAGTACAGTATGAATACAGTGTACTGTATATGTCAAAAACTGGTAACTTTTGTACATGATTGTATGAAGTATAACAAAGTTACATGACATGTAGGACTATCACACTGTAAGAATTTATTCATGATTATGCAAACATTATGATCATTTGTGATTTGCAAGTGACAAACAAATATGTATACCTTTCATCTTTCATCTTTATGAAAATTTCTCGTCTGAAGTTCCACATGGTTGAGAAGTCAGGGTTAGCCCCCAGTATTGCTTCTGTGAGCTGCAAAGCTTCATCATCCAAGTCTCCATTTTTCCGCTATTTTTAAAAACATCAATCAAAGAATTATATGTCAACAAATAAGTACTATGTAACAGTGTTCGGTGAGGAACGTTTTGGGGAAACTCTTTTCAAGACAAGAGCAACCTTGACTGAGATCAACAATCAAAATCCCAAATAATTTTAGCCAGTTAGTGTAAGTTTTGTTATGCTTGTCTGCACAAAATCCCTTTCTTCCCTCCCCTTCCACCCCCTCCACCATTTTTATTCTTCTGGATGCAGATTCACTCATATTTCTCTACTGTATATAGGCAAAATCCTTGTTGTTTTCTTTCTTCAGATTTTATACCAAATACATTATGAAATTACATGTACCATAAATTAAACCCTATTTTGAACTACAAAGATTTAAAGTTGAATGAGTGAGGATTTGAGGTTTAAGCAAACTAGCACTACAACAATGGTACGTGTAAGTACTCATTACAAATGAGTGATTATTCCATCAGAACAAACATTACTGATCATTATTAGAATTAATAAAAACAATTTTTTACATGCAGACAAACCTTTTTAAATACAAATACACATTCTATCATTATGGTAAAAAAATGCTGGTGCAACAACCAGGTGACTCCAGAAATGAAAGCAGTTTTCATACTAATATTGTATCTGCATGTGAAGATGCAATGTTTTGCCTCTAGTTTGGACATGTTTTGGTTACTACATAACTGTAAATAAATGGTAGAACTCAGAACTCCAGTTTGAAAAGTATCATCTCCTTCTGAAATGATTCCATATTAAGAAACTGTTTGTGGCAAAGCTCAGCATCAATTTGCAACACATACACCCCCACAATTTTACTCAAAGTTTGAACACGAAAGTTACTCACTTCATCTTTCATTTCGAAAACTGTCTGGTTGCGATAAATTACATGTAGGAAACTGGGGCAAATTTAAGTCTAGCCCCAGTCCCCCTAAAACTGACAATGGAAATATAGATAATTGGTCATTGATATGAGCCGAAATGAAATTTAACTAACCAGCTTACAGCACAATACCTGCATGAATGCAGTTGACAAATTTACCTTTGCAAATATTTTCCCTGTAGTTTCATTGTATATCTTCAGCTTTTTCTCCTGTTCTTTTCTTTTTGCTTCTTGTTGTTGAGCAGTTGTCCTAACTTTGATCCTTCCGTGCTATGGAGGACAGACAAACAAGCAACTATTAATTCTTATAAATAAAAGGAATAACAACTACTGAAAAAACAGCAGTTTATAAAGAAAATACATTGTAGTGCAGTACATTATACTTAAAATACAGTATACATATATACATACATGTACATACATACAAACATGTATTACATACATTCATACATGTACATACATCCATCCATCCATCCATCCATTCATCCATCCATACATACATACATACATACATACATACATGTACATATATACATATATACATACATACATACAAACATACAAACATACATACATACATGTACATACATACATACATACAAACATACATAGATGTACATACATACATACATACATACATAGAATGTACATATATACATACATACATACATACAAACATACATACATACATGTACATACATACATACATACATACATACATACAAACATACATACATACATGTACATACATACATACATACATACAAAAATACATACATACATACAAACATACATAGATGTACATATATACATACATACATACATACATACACACATACATACATACAAACATATAACATACAAACATACATACATACATACAAACATACACACAAACATACAATCATACAAACATACATACAATAACATACAATAACATACATACTGTACATACAAAACATACATACATACACGTATTACATACATACAAACATACATAAAGTACATTAAGCTGTTGCTTAATCTTACAATATCATTACGTGTATGTATGATGCCAACTAAGACAGAATACTGATAGAGTTACAATGCATAGCCTCTAATAATTTTGTCTGTAAAGTTTTTCAGCCTTTGTCAGTTGACAAATACTCCCTAATACTCTCTTATAGTGCATTGGTAATTTGATATAGCGGCTAGAGAAGTCAAAATAGGTTTTTTGCGAAACAAACATTGTGACACAATACAGTTGTGTGCTGCTGCATGTTTCTGGCCTGTCTGGTGACATACATGTACACTGTAAGCGCAAAAAGATCCCCTGCAAAAAATTATTCCATCTTCCCCCAAAACCTTGGGGATGATGATTGGGGGCAGGCTGGAGCAGTTAGACAAATCAAGAAGCTAAGGGAAGCTTGCAAAGTATTGGGGACAGGCTGGAGCAGTTAGACAAATCAAGAAGCTACTAGTAAGGGGAAGCTTGCGATGTATTGGGGACAGGCAGGCTGGAGCAGTTAGACAAATCAAGAAGCTGCTAGTAAGGGAAGCTTGCGATGTATTTTACTTTGGAATTAGCCTCAACCAGTTTTTACAGTTGAAAAATTAACCACTCCCAAAAACTTTGAAAAGGGGTGAAAACCCCCTCACAAATGGCAATTAAAGGGTGAAGTCACCCCTTTATATTTTATTGAAAATTGGGAGCCCTGTGTATATAACAGATCAGGGCTTGATTTTAAGGAAATTTATAAATAAGGCCAAACCAAATCAATTTGTAACATGTAACAATCAGTTGGTTCTAGTATTCCAAAGGACAACTAAGCTACTACTCTTGGTTGTCCCACGGAATTTCAGTCGTCTCTGACAACTGCAAAAATCAAGCCTTGCAGATTTTTTGAGACAGTCATTTTGTTTTTTTATGATTGCAGGTTTTTTGTGGTCTCTTATTTTCTTTTCTTTGTTTTTTTTTTATTATTGTGTCCATTGATGATATTAATCTTCACATCAGGCATGCAGCAAGATAAGGTGGGGGGTCGACATGATCACTTTTCATAAAAAAACCACAAGTATCATCTTTTAGATGGCAAAATTGCTATTGCACACCCAAATGTGATCAGTGCTAAATACAGTTCTCCTTTCTGAAATTTCAATCCAACCACCACAGATAGATGATCCGTGTCAGTTTTCTTGCACGGTCTGTTCACAAGTAAAACTAGAAGTAGAACATTTTTACATGAGTACATATGTATGACACAAATATGGGGGCACGAATTCAAAAATAGGCATGACCTACCATGTTGTTAATGTGACAAGTCTGGGCTCTGGCGGTTTAAACTCTCAACTTGTTACTTGTTTTCAGTCATGCGACAGTCGCGGTGAGCGTTTTATTCTTCTAATGTCCGTCACCTTTTCAGCCAAGAGCACAACTTAGGAATACAGATAAGCCTCAGAGTGTCTAATATATCTAAAACATATTTTGCTTGCGGAACTAACCAAGATATACAGTAGGCGCAATAAGTCAATGCTGACTGTGACTGTCCGCCATTTTGTCCCCACGGCGAAGTCCGCTGGTACTTCGGCTTGCAGTCGCAAAATATCTCGCCTGCAGTAGTTTTGGTCAGCAGCAACCAATGGGTGGTTTGTTTCTTTCAAATTTTGCGGTAGTTTATGGTTGTTTTTCCTCTTTGTCAGTGATAAGAACTGATCTGTCAGCTCTACGAAGACAATGAAATCATAACTGACACACGGAGAAAAAAACTTGAAGAAAGATAGCTTTTTGTGGTACATGTTCAATGTTGAACACCCAGTCCGTTCACATAATTATCTTTTGAAGATATATGTCCACGTCATACTCTTCAAACATTGATCTTTCAAGAGACTGTACATATCATTGTCAGAAGTGTTAGAATTGTTGTTCCGAAAACTGAAGTTGGCTGATCGTGTCAACAGAGCGTTGCTAAACCGTTCAGATTTGCCCTTATTTGAAAGGAACGCGGGAACATCGACGCCACTTGTCAAGTTTTGCGTGAAGTTGTTCAGTTGTCGTCCTACAGTTCTTCCTTGTGCAACTGTCTGTTGTTACATTCTTCCCGAACTGGATCTAGCTGGAAGCGTTTGCTTTTGGATAAAAACCATGGAAGTCTGGAACTTCTTGTGAGAGCAAATGAAGTGTTTGACGCAACTACACACATTTTGCTAAGACTGCATCATACAAGAAAAGAGAATTCATTTTTTTTTGGAAAAAGATTGATAGTAAAGCAAGGGTACCCCAGATCAGTGTGAATCTGAGTATTGAAATAATAAGGGATACCAGTTTGGAAAATTCACCAATTAATGTTAACTAGACTTTACAATGCCTATGGATGTGGTGCGTGATGCTGCACACTTGTCAGAAGTTGGACTTGAGAGTGAGTTTAGCATCATCAACTTCATCTCGTGGATTTCATCATGTGCTATGATATTTGGCGGGGTTGTTCCATACATTCCACAGTACTGGGAAATATGGAGCACTCGTGATGCAGAAGGTTTTTCAACACATGTCTGCCTGGCATTGCTTGTTGCCAATATATTAAGAGTTCTTTTCTGGTAAGTTACTTATAATAGACTGCCTGCAGTTACTTTGGTAACATAGTGATCAGGGTTATCAACAACAAAAGTTTGGAAGGAAAATCATCTATATATTGCTATAACATGTTAGACTCATATTAATCCAAAGTATTAATGATTCCTCGCTGCTGGTCAACTGAAACTTGACCATAACCTGCTAACAGAGCTTGTCTTTAAATACTGTACCTGCTTGGCCAATGTGAAAGCATGTGTTTTCTGCCAGAATACTTGTTAACAAGTTTTAAACCAGTTCCCAATGTTACACTCACATATTGATAGGCCTGTTTTAAAATACAATGTATGGGAACATTACAATCCCACTTTTACATGAAACTGGTTAGAAACCTGTTTGTCTACCTGTATACAGTGTAGCATCTCTCATACAATCCTTGGATGTACTGTACTTGGTGGAAAACATGACTTTGGCAGTTTATCTTCCATGTTAGTTGAGTCAGTAAAAGATAAACTTTGTTAGCAGGTACATGTAGCTTCACCTCTGTGTTGAGTTCTTCTCACTACTCAATTTGCTCAAATCAACAAAGCTCTTTATAATTAAAAACCACTGAAGATAAATTAAAAACAAGAATTTGAGTCTGGAATCTAATAGTTTCCTTAATACAAGTTGTATATGTTATAATTTTAATGCTGTATCACTTGTAATGAGTCCCTGATTTAACAAAATTAATTTCCTTGTCATGCCTTTGGGACTTGTTATACATGTATGATGCATCATTCTATGATGAGTTTCGTCTTTGTGGAGAATCTTGAAGATTTTCACATTGTTGCAGTAGTTGCAAGGTACACGTATCAGTGCGGTACTGGTACATGTATGTGGAATGCCTAGACTTGCATGCTAAATGTACAGTATTTACATAAATTTAAGAAATTCACCGTTCACTTCAAAACCTCAAATGAAAATATAGAAAAGGCAGCCATTTTTTTACCTTTTCTCATATAGTGCATGTATAATGGAGAGTAGTGTTTGCAGAGTGCTGAGTGCTGGAGTTGGTATACTCTAGTGGAGACCAGTAACTGTTCTACATGTATTTATCTTAAGTTATTCAGAAGTGTCTAGAGGTGACTAGAGGTGTCTTGACACCCTGACTTCCCTGGTATCCAGATCATATAGTTTTATGTTTATAATTATTACCTCTAGGTGGTTTTCGGACACCTAGACACCTCTATGACACCCCTAGATGGCTTTGGACATCTTTAGATACCTATTAACTCCTCTAGAAACTTTTGTAGTACTGTGTATCAACTTTGCACTTCTTCACTCAAAACTGTTAACTATACTCTCTGCATGTAAAAGGGTTTATATATACATGTACAGAAATATGATCAGTTTACCATACTTGCTGTGTATAAGTCAACCCTTTAGCACCAAAAATTTACCTCAAAAAATCATATTCGACTTAGACAAGGATCAAAAATGAAAAATGTCTTATAACCCCTCTTAACTCAATGTTAAGAAGAACTGAACTAACATTCAAGATTGTACAAGTTTGAAACAAAAATAGAAAGAGAAAGACAAACAAAACAGTAGATAGTATAATGTGGCAGCGTACAACCAATTGTTTTTATGGTCATGATCTATTAGGATGAACAATTCTAAAGCAAAGATGAGTCAATATTGCTGCAGTATTAACTCTCTTAATGGAAGATAAAAAAAGTAGCCAAGGCATCAATCTGTGCCCTGGGTTGTTCTGGTTCACACAGTGTACAAATAAAAAAGTAGCCAAGGCATCAATTTGTGCCCTGGGTTGTTCTGTTTCACACAGTGTACAAATAAAAAAGTAGCCAAGGCATTCAACTGTGCCCTGGGTTGTTCTGGTTCACACAGTGTACAAATAAAAAGGTACCCAAGGCATCAAACTGTGCCCTGGATTGTTCTGTTTCGCACAGTGTACAAATAAAAAGGTACCCAAGGCATCAAACTGTGCCCTGGATTGCTCTGGTTCACACAGTGTACAAATAAAAAAGTACCCAAGGCATCAAACTGTGCCCTGGGTTGCTCTGGTTTACACAGTGTACAAATAAAATGGTACCCAAGGCATTCAGCTGTGCCCTGGATTGCTCTGGTTCACACAGTGTACAAATAATTATCAGCTGTTTTTATTCAGCTGTAGGCCAGATACTCTGGGTGTTCTCATTGCTGGTGTGAAGATTCATGATAAAAAGTATGAGGGTTGATTTATACACGAAAAATCTAAAACTTGCTACTTTTTGGCTCAATCAAGGGGGTTGGACTTATACATGGGGTCAACTTATACACGGCAAAATACAGTAAGTAAGTTGGGCATAGCCAAACAAACACTCTGTCACCTGATTGGGATTGTAATATATTAAACACTTTAATCTAAATCTGTCTTGTTGCAGGTGTGGTGTGCATTTTGAGCTTCCCCTTCTTGCCCAGAGTTTCATCATGATTGTTGCCATGATGGCTGTGCTTCATCTCTGTGCAAAAATCAGGAGAGAGACAGACCTCAGTGGCAAGAGAAGATCATTTCTAGGTACATACACGTAGTTACATACATTGCACTCATCGTACCCAACCATCACCAGGCCTTGAATTTAGCTTTCAAGTTTAACAGGGGCTTACTCCCAAACATTTCTGGGAGGGGGTGTCAAATATTTCGAAAACACACTAGCAATAAATTTTTGAAATTCATCAAGAATATGTGACTGTACATTCTTGAAACACCACTTTACTAAATTCAAATGTTTGCTAGTTCCATTCCGTTGTGGGAGCTAAAAGTTGTTACTTGATCAAATTTCAATATAAACATCACTTTAAGCCCCTACGAGAGAATGGATCTAGCAAAAATTTGCATTAGTAAAATGATGTATTGTTAACCAAGAACTGTACAGGTACATTGTACATCAGCAGTCATAAGTGTGTTGTTTCATTACACTGTATTAATAATTGTAGTTGTAAATTGTTAGGAATCCCCCAACACATGTATTTACAAGTAAACCAGTCTTTGAGAAGTTAAAAGGATTGATTGAAGTAGTTTGAGCTCATTTCTGTTTTTATGAATTTATTCCCTGACTGTGCTGTATGGTCAGGTCATGTATCTCCTTACATACTGTAAGTAAGTAAACAAGTACATTGTAATATTATCTAAGTTGAGAGTACTTTCACTCAAATATTCTGCCCTTGAGAAAATTGACTTTCACTGATAGAATTAACTCTGCAGTAAACTGAGGTTTAAGCCTTGCAAACACTCTTAAAGAAGAGGGGGAGTGGTGGCGGGGATGGGGCAACAGGAGCACTCAACAATCTCAGCACCTGCCAGTAGGGGGATTAACCAAGATTGGCTGTGTTAAACCTTTTGCTCCAAAAAGTGCCAAACACTGTGTTGCTAAATTCTCATTACTGTACATTTTCTGCAAACATTTGGGAGAACTTGAGTGGATGATTATTTTTTCTATTCTCACAGCCAATCAAGCTGTTATATATTGGGGAATATTTGATAATTGTACTGTAAGGGAGGCTAAGTGTAGATATTGATAAACTTGGTATACTGGTCTGGAGCAAAAGTGTTACTGGTTACAGAATTCAGAAGTTCACAATGCTAACACATTTAAAATTTGCATTTTTTTCCTCCACAGACTTAAGAAGTAAACACTTTTGGAACTGGACCCATTTTTCTGACTACGTTCTGTGTGTTTTGATATTTATTGCAATTAGTGGATACATCACCTACCTATTTATTGATTATCCAGTGTATGTAGAGACAATTGGTTTTCTTGCTGTGTTTACTGAAGCTATGTTGGGAGCTCCACAGTTTTACAGGAATCATGTCAATAAATCGACTGTTGGAATGAGGTAAGTCAAAATCACTTTAACCTGATGCTCTCATTTTCCTTAAAAAATGATGACGGAATCTTGAATCTACACGAAACCTGTCAAAAATTAGCCAATTATTGATTCTGTTCTCAACCCAAATCCTCCTTGTATGTTGCTGATATCACCCCCTCTTCCTGTAATACTCTACTAGTAACCCTGGCTAATCCATTCCATCTCATGTTACAGTCCATAACTTCATTTTCTTCTTTCTTGCTAGCGTCAAAATGGTCATTATGTGGACATGTGGCGATACCTTCAAGACGGCTTACTTCATTGTGAAGGCAGCCCCAGTGCAGTTCTGGGTTTGTGGGATCCTACAGATTTGTATTGATATCGCCATTCTGGTGCAAGTCTACATGTACAATAGGTTTGAAGCCCGGCATCGAACATAAGTTAGCTGTATAATCTTTGGGTTCTTTGTATGTAGCTCACAGTGTCAGCATGTAGAATTTTTTTCCTGCCTTGAAGAATTTTCTGGCATTTCCCCAGCTAAGCAGCCAGAAACACAAAATTCCTCAACGATTTTACTTCATTCCATAAGTACAATCAATTTTTGTGCAGATGCAGCAGTAGCAAAACAAAAACAGTAACAATACTACAAAAGGTTGAATATTATTTTATATTGCATAATTAATTAAATTTTATTGAAATGCGGATCAAATGCGCATTACAAGTTGTACAAAACCGTATAACTGACAAAATACTTTCAACCTACAACAGTTCTAATCTAAGAGCGAATACTAAGTAATCAAAGAAATTTAAGAAAGCAACATCGTGTATACCTGTAGACCCCTCTGGAAAATCGCCACTTATAATGGGAAGAGTCCAATTTCCTGGCTCGTCCGCAGTGAAGGAACACGTTTTTCAGATGACAACCGTTGCTCTATTCAAATGCCGTTGTCGTACGATTGAGTCATGAGTCGATGAAGCAATGAAGCAATGAAAAAAAAAGGTTGGGCTAAAGCTTAGTTTAAAGGTTCGCTGAAACTACAACTTGGCTCATTGACTGATTAGGGTTACTGGCTGGCTTCTGATGTAATCTCGTCCGTTTAAGGTTACTGAACACCTTGAGCGGTGTTTCAGTTATCAGTTTGTAGCTCCGTTGACATGCGTCGGTTAGCCATAAATCTATATAGTTCAGCTAATAAATTCTCAAACTGAAGTCATCCACACTTTAGAGCTGATTCAAGAAAATATTATATTGATTTCTTAATTCCGCACCATACATGTATAATGTACCATACGTACTGTATATCATACGTTACTAGGGAAGTCAGTGAACTTGGCCATCACAACTTTCATTGGCTGCTGAAATAAAACAAAACTGAGAAGCAATACGTAAAAGAGAAAACTAAAGTTATATTTTCTTCACTTGCTACTTGTCAGCTCACGACTCTTGATATACGGGTCACAGGTTAGTATTGAACATGCATGGCTCTTGCACGGGGCCAGCGCAGTATGCGACATTTTTGGCGTTCACTTGGCTTGAACACCCTCCTGCCAAAAGATATTGACAGTACTCGCGCGGCCAACAAGAAGCAAAGGTTCCTGGCGGAAGTCACCACGCGAGCCAACATATCGCACGGCGTGGCCAAGTGTGCTCGGCCCTAATGCCTTCCATTCCTTTTCGTCAATTAAAAAAGTCAGCCCCTTACAAGCTCAACTGTATGGACAAACAGAGATCAAAAACACAGTTCCAATTCCTTTTTTTACTTCTCTTTTAATTGCAAAAATTATTGAAAAAAGCAAGTTTTCGGGACAAAATAATCTGGACAAGGATTTGACCCTAAAGCACTGGTTTTTTAAAAAAGGGAAAACAAATTTAGTAAATTGTTTCATCGACAACCATTTGCTAGTTTTTTACTCGTTCCATTTTTTTGTAATAATAATAATAACTATTATTATTATTATAATTATAGTTATAATGCTCTACTTACATTAAAAGTTTAATTATAAAGGTATAAAAAGTCTAATTACAGCAGTATGAAAAATCTAAACAAATCAAAAAAAGTCACATCTGTAGTAAAAAATTCCCATCCATAAAATCACCCTCTCTTCAAAGACTCCCTCACTCTCTCGTACATACAACTCTCGCCCCTCCCCACATAAACACACACGCACACACACACAACCCTTTATTAGTTATTTAAGAGTTCGCACTTTTTAATGTTTTAAAAAGGTCCTCAATTTTCCGTTATTATTTCGATCGATGTTTGTACCTAAAAGTCGCTTTTTGGCATTAGGGAAAACGGTTGACTTTCAGGATAATTGTAGAACATGAAGATTGTTGGTACCTCTAGCCTCCCAAGGTATGCTTGCTGCCCCCCCCCCCCTTGCTCGAGAAAGGGTGTGATCAGTACATTTTTACCTTTGGACAAAATGTTTTCTCCACGCTAGAGTACATGCTTTGTACAGCAAGTGTACACCACACCACCACACCTGTTTTCTGTCTCCCTGGGGGGAGACCCCTGCATGCTGAAAATAAAGTAAAGTTGCTCGTTTTGAAGTTTCTGTTATCTTTCTTCAGGCGAATATCTGTTTTAAAACTGATGTCAGTTATTTAAGGTGTGGACCATTGAAGATCTTGAGAGGCGGGGGGATTGATCAATTCCCAAAAATGCAAACTGCAATAAAAAAATTCGAGCAAGGGCATCGGAAATTTGAGCAATGGTGAAAAGGGGTATTTACATTGTTAGTTCACGAGACAACTGCCAAGCGAGTTCGTGCTGATGGACCAACAAGTATGAACAAAAACATTCGAAAATGCAGGAAATGGCATCTCGGACAACGTAAATTATCAAAACTGTTTTAGTAATATTTTTGTGTGTATTAAATGGGCAACTTCATTTGTTCCCGGACAGTTGCCATTCTCGGAATAAATCATTTAAAGATAATCACATTTATAGTAATACAGACTTCAAGTTTCCAGCTTCAAGTTTTAGATTCTTTGGTTATTTTTCTCAAATTGTTGAACTGCCCGTGTTTTCTTTGTAAGCTATCATTTGCGTTTCTTTTTCTTCTTCACTTATTTTTATTTTATGCGTTTTAATATTTTACAACACACTGATAAGGAATCGAAATGAATGCATTAGTAATGTAGTTACCAACTGAGAAGATTAACAGATAATTCACAATAGCTGGACACCGAGAAATAGAACCAACGAGAAGACTAATTACAAAAGAAAAAGAAACGACTAAGAATTAGAACTAGTTATTTATACTTTGTTTCGAGCATTTGTATACAGTTTTGTGTTTGAAGCCATGGTAACAGTTTATTCCATTTACAGTAATAAGATTCAAAAGCTCCTCTCCTTTTTGCAAAGTTTAAATCATTGATATATTATATAGTTTAAATAAAAGGTGGCAAGGTTGGGGTTTGTTTTTCTTTTTTTTGCTCTACGGGTATATATGACTCACTTTCCTACTAAAATTAAATTATTGACCAGTTTGAACTTCTTCTTTGTAGTAATGCCAAATAGAATGCTGGTTTCACTTAAGGGTTTCGAGATTTAGTTGAAAGTTATTTAGCTATTCTACCACTTCTTTCCAGAATAATTTGGAACATTTACATGTTCTTTTGTCTCGTCGTTACAAAACGTGTATCTGCTTGTGTCTACAAATTCATTTTGAAAAGCATTTCTTTTATGTTTAATCTTCGGTTTAAAATTTTGTTCTAAAATTCCTAGAGGGAGAGCTGATAAATAGTTTGCCATTTAAATGTTGTGTTAGGATAACTGTCGCTTTTGTGCTGTTGGCGAACTATCTTTTCTTGAAGCAGTTAGTTCCAGATATACCGGGTTTTTTGTCAGTTTTGCAAAGATCAGTTGTTTTTCAGTTTATCAAGAGCTACTCTTTCTCACTTGTAGTATATGTGCTAGTGTGATTGATTTTGTATTTTTCTGCTCTTTATCTTATTTTATTTTATTTTTTTGAATTTTGTTTTATTAGCTTTTTTTCTCCGAATAGAGAAGGACACTGCTACAGGTTTCCCCAATTCCAACAGGCCCTAAGGAGTTGCGTCTAGGCTGATTCTGCGTTGAAAAAACAATCGACCAGCATAACCTTTGACCAGCATTAACGCGTTATTCAGTTTGTGTTCTGCAGTGAAAGTGGAATTTCAATCACGCTAGTTCTCGTAGATGTACAAACACTGGACTTAATATGTACAGTTAACACCAATGAAGAGCTCGGAATGAGCTCAACAATGTTTGCTCTAGAACTAAAAACTATTGCATTCCGTTGCGTTTAAATCCGTTTTTGCTTTAATTAAAGGTCGACCCAAAATTCTGATTACATAAACATCAGCTGCACTTACTGTTCAATTAAGCTTCAAAGATAATATTCAACAATTCCAATGGAACCAGTGCAGTAAGACAACTCCACATTGAGAAAAAGCTCCTTCCAAAAGAAGACGACAGCGCGAAGTATGGATTTTGATAAAGATGTACGCAGAATGTATCACAGACAGAATTACGTGGCCAAAGTGTCCCTCCTTTTGCTGTTTGTGTTCTGCATTGTAGGTAAATGAATTCATTATGTTTGAGATCTGTAGTTCCCATCTGGTTTACTGAAACATTTAGCAGTAATAACAGACGTTTTTCAGACAAAAACTGATCTTTCAAAATGGAGACTCGTTCGGTCCGAGCAGGTAAACGGCTAATAGTACGCTCTTGTCATGGATTATTCTACATGTAAGAGCGTAGTATTTAAAACCATCAATACCATCGCAAAGAGCATATTAAAATTAACAAAAGCACTAAATTTTAGTTCATATGTTGAGTAGAGGAGAAGATACTGCAAATAAAACCTCGAAACTTTTAATATTATCAGACGTTTTATGCGAACTTGCCCAGCGCATCCGGTAAGCAAGAAATGCACAAACGGCATCCTGACCTTTACGCAAGATATAGAAAACCAAAAATTGCTGCTTTTAGTAATTTGTACTGGTAACATTCTTTTTCATAATGTGAGTATTAAATTTTAGAAAAACCCTGAAAAGGTCCTTCATCAAGTAGAGGTGGCGAAAAACTAACCGATTTGCAGGACTTGCATATTGCCGATTACTGCGAAGTAGGAAGAGTTTGCAATAAAACGTCATTTTATCCACATGTAACAATAGCCTTAGGTATTGTTTTGAAGAAAATATTTTATAGTTCAAGAAATATCAGTCCAAACATGTGCCTTTTGGTAGTGACGGTGGATCTTTTCCAAAATACGCAACATCTAACTGCGCAAGAATAATAGCTTTAGACACAACCTTCAGCCAGGGTTTTGTGACCCAAGAATCTTTTTCTTTTTAGGCTTCCTTCTTGGCATAGTTTTCATCTACATGAACCTTAATGACCGGCTGACGCATGTGGAACGAGTTCTGTTTCGAGTGAAGTCAGCTGCTGTAGTGGAGGGGGAGGAGGAAGGAGAGGGTGTCTTCCCTCATGGCAGCACCAGGATTCCTGTTACCATGGCTACCACAGCTGCCCTCAGTCACGAAGAGTCCTTGATTCACGACCTTAAGAAGCAAGGACACTCTATCAAAGCCAAACTGGAAGAGATTGACAAAAAAATCTTAGATCTCAATCCCCGGTATGTGTGCATGCATGGGTTACGTTTGGAAAACATCAGTTTTATGTTTTTAAACATTGACACAGTGTCCTTAAACTGTGATACAAAGTTGTAGGTTTCGTTTTAGAATACCATACTAACCTTGTTATCTGTTCAAGTCCATTGAGTTTTATTAGTTTGTTAAATAATTAACCAGTATATAATATTGTATTGCTCTTGCCTTCGAGCGCGATATTACAAATTAAAGCGTTAAGAGGCCGCTTTACAAAATATGGAATTGAACAAAGGATTTACAAAATATTGTAGTTAGGCTGCGGTTTTCTGCTGAATGGAACTATTTACTATAATGTTAAAAACAAGGCAATAATTTCGGCAAGCTTTTATCAATTGAAAGCAAATCATTCTACATTCACATAAAAAGTTCTTCTACTTCTTCCCCTGCCGGTGTTATCTCTATTAAACCTATATCAGTTCTTCGCTTGAAGATCTTATTAGTCAGATTGGCACAATTCGCAAAGGTAAAAATGTTCATAAATGATAATAAATGCTATTGAAACTTTAGTCTGTCAATACAAATATTTCGACTAACAGATCATCATCACCTTTCATAACATTTATTACCATTTGTTATACATCACGCGGAGCTACTTTGAGTTTGGGTGATACTGGGGAGGGAGGAGGGGGGCTGAAAACACTTTTTCTCACTAACTCTTTAAAACTTTGTAACTGTTTGGGTTGCTCAAGTCCCTACATTATTATTCGGGAACAAATTTTTTTGTTTACATTTTTTTGTAGATATATTGACCACATTCCATTCGCTAAAGAAAGTATCATTATTATTATTATTATTATTATTATTATTATTATTATTATTGTTGTTGTTGTTATTATTATTAATATGTTACTAGATGTTATTAATGATTATTAGCAATTATTGCTCACAGGATAGGCAAAGAACAGAAAAGAACCGGGAAGAAGCCTGTCGAGCCACCAAGGATAAATCCAGTGACAACAACGACAAAGAGTTCAAACAGCGCGAGAAAATCAAAAACAGCAAAACAGATAAAGAGGGTTAAAATTATACAAAAGACTAAACAGAAAACCAAACCGAATCTCTTGGTTAAGAACACTAAAAAGGGAGCCCCGAATAAAAAACCAAAATGATGAAGTCTATATCTGCAACAGAATGAATTATCGTGGTCCTCCGCAAATCCATAAATCTGATTAGGCAAGCTAGCATCGTCGCGTATTCGCTGATATACATGTGTACAGCTATTTCAAAAAAGGTTGTCATAACTCAATAGTTATACTGAAACCGAAAGGAACTTTGGGTACACTAATATTTAGTGGTAAACTATAATGATAATAATGGCAGTGATAATAATTGTATTGTGATGAACCTACACTCCACATCATGCAAATTCTTTGCTAATAGTAACATGTAATGTGTGCTTCTTGAAGCCCCAAAGTTCCTCAGTTCGGTTCCAGTATCGCCTATTAACGACTACTAACTAACAACCTTTTTTGAAGTAGCTGTATACAACAAAACGCATCGACGCATTTTCGCATGCACGTTTCATTTTAAGCTATTTGAACTTTGTTATAACTGGATTTCTGATACAGTTTGGGGATTTTTTTAACCGTAGAGACTGTATTTTGCGTTATAGGATATGATTTTATCAGCTGACGAAAAATTTTCGCATAAAGTAAAGTTTTTCGTGTAACTGATTAGCTGAGATGTAATTGTTTACAAGTATATTAAAAGGTTTTCGACTTGGTTTTGTTTCTGTTTATGTTAATGGGAAAAAATTTTCCTTTGATTACTAGGCACGTCTATGCGGTAAATGCGTGGGAACGTAGACCTGAAATTGTCTGGGCTGCTGATCTTACCAGCGTTTACAGATTGTTGTTCGTATCGTGTTTGTTTGTCAACATCTAGACCAGTGACCGTTTCGAAAGATTCCGTTTTCAAATCCTGCCGGGATCAGAGATTTTTTCTTTTTCTCCGTGTGGGCCCATTCCCTTCTAGGGCCATCGCTCAGAAGGAACTACTAAGGATATTTGTGCAGTACGTCATCTCACCACATTTATTTCATTATTTCCGTTTTCAACTGTCTATCCCAGAACGAGGCACTGTGCATTCAAACGTATGCACTGTCGGCTCCACTGTACATATCATACAGGAGTATTTTCGAATGATTTTCTTTTCGGTGACAAATGTTGCTATTTTCAATCGTTTTTGTAAGAACGGGAGGTGAAAACGCAACGATTCTGATGGGTTATTCTTTGTCAT
The DNA here is from genome assembly GCA_025403585.1 of Parazoanthus swiftii. Lineage (NCBI taxonomy): Eukaryota > Metazoa > Cnidaria > Anthozoa > Zoantharia > Parazoanthidae > Parazoanthus > Parazoanthus swiftii. The sequence goes on from JAOBYE010199993.1 coordinate 32,433, forward strand.
TTCCTTTGTTATCTAATTTAATTTTGAAATTCCGAGCATAAAAGAAAAACTGTCGCAGCCATATTGATTTTCAAAACTGATTGCAGACGATTTCACCACTCGGAAATCTTTTCGTCCCCATGTAATACCCTCCATACATTGTACACCATTTTCATTTTGAGAACAACATATAATTGTCTTTCCTAGTTCTGGCGCGTGGTACTGGGTTCTACCCGGCATCTTGGTCCTGACTGTGTATCTGGTCGCTCTACAGAATTCCCATAATCGGTTAAACCCATCTTTAGCAGTAACTGACCTTTTAGTAGGCGCGATTATTACTCCGTCCGTCTTTGTCTGCTATTTATGAGCTCATGTGTGGTCGAGCGTATGAATTTCTCTTTTCCTGGTTCCATCTGTGTGCAACGCTTTAGCCTGCGAGCCGGCTCATTTTTGGTGGGGAAAGGGCGAAAGAGAAGAGAGAAGGAGGGAGGAGAAGGGGGGAAAAATGAGCCTGCACGGAAAGCATTGTGTCGAGAAGGCTGCATCCCAAAATGGGACGCAGCATTCTGATTGGCCGAT
>JAOBYE010200216.1:0-17401 GCA_025403585.1 Parazoanthus swiftii
CTGGAAATCTGAGACTGGAAATCTGAGACTGGAAATCTGAGACTGGAAATCTGAGACTGGAAATCTGAGACTGGAAAATCCGAGACCAACTATAACTTGGTGTGTTTTGAACCTAAAATCAACTGAATTTGTTGCATGGTTTTTGTGCATCGTGCAAATCTGTGGTGATGTTTGGAGCCAAAAATTAGCTTTTTTCCAAAATTTTACACTAAATGTTTTTTTCTTATCAAATAAGAAGGGTTACTTCATACTTTTTAGGTTCAAGGCATAGATCAATCAATGACAAACATGCAAAAAATATATCGGAGTCGGCAGGTTTTATTGTCTTGGCTGGATTATTTTTGGCGTGAAGCCACTTTTTCAGTCACTTTGCAAGAGCTGGTTCCGTTTGCATTGCAACAATAGACCAAAACATTAGCTTACTGATTTTGCTTTGCACCAAGTAGTTGGATAATGGTATGATGATTTTCTTCAAAAGTTAAATTTAAGAGGAAATTTTGTGTGTGTGTGGATGAAGATTTTAAAGTATTGTACAGCCTCCTATTTGTTTATTTAGAGACAAATCATGTTTTAATCGTGCTATCCTTGAGGGCAATGGACTTCCGTATTTCCATCTCTTTGTTTTTGTTACATCGTGCCGTGTAGATTATTTTCGTTCTATTTGTGCTCAAGTGATTGCTTTCGAAGTTTATGCACCGGATACGATTATGCGCATATCAGTGTTAATTGATAGACAGGGGCAAGGGAGAAGGGTGGGACTTTTTAGTCACAATCCTGAAATTTGCTAAGCTTTCGGCATTTCGCTCCTTAAAGTAAGTCACGCACGCACAGTTATTCCAACCATATCCGGGGAACTAGAGGAGCCCTTCAAAGGTACATTACTTTTTCATTGTTCATGGGAATTTCGCCCGCAAGGAAACTGAAAAGGAAATAAATGGTCGGTCAATGAGGCCCGGAATTAATTATCCATTGAAAATTTTCTCTCGCTACCTGTAGTCTCAACTATCTATTATTTCACATCAGCCTTTTAAACTGACAACATAATCTTGTCTGGTTCATGCAGTCGTTCTTTTTCCTTTCGTTATGGGTTTCTGCTTTATACAATTATAATTAACTACCCCGGTCGGCGTTTATCTATTTCTATTTCAGGTTTAACTTCATCACGTGACCTGTTTTCTTCAAACAGCTACTTCTAGTTTGTTATGTTTGTCAAATTTTGTAACTTAGCTGGCGATTTCTTCGAGTTGTTAGCTGGCGAGTTTAACAATGCAAGTTGAAAACTTTGTCGAAGAGGAGTGTACCAATATGACAATAATGCTCCGATCTCGAAAGTGAGAATTTTACCTTTAGCCATCCCACATTTTTCCGTTTTCTCGATTCCTGCCCTAGATCCGTACATACACTTGAGAAATATATAAAGTTTGAGATATAATAAAATCCTAGCTTTGCGCGCGCACAGCTTTCCCCTTCTCCCTTTAGCGTTAAAATATTGATATGTGCAATATAAGCGGAGGGAAAAGATAGAGGGAAGGGAAGGGGGATAAGGATTGACAGCTGCCGGTATTTTTGTAATTAGAATTTGATGGTAGTCCTTTAATCCAAGAAGCAAACTGTTTATCTTCCCAAGAGAGTTTCTTCTAAAACAAACGTCTTGTGCTAGTTTAGACCCTGTTGCAGTTAGTTTGAGTCTTTTCACTCCTCAAGGATTATACTACGGTCAACAGTTATCAGGCGTGTGTATCTTTTCAAACTACTTTATTGTTCCAACCAACACTTTACACATTACTTAACATCTATATTTCAATTCAGCTTAATCATATTGAAGGTTACAGTTTGCGTATTACCAATGCATTTAGTACGAAGACGCTGATCGATCCAGTCAGTTTTACTTTTTGACGCAATTGTCTTCTAAATTTCTTACTGTCACCCCAGCACGCCTCATACGTCGTCTCACCGTTTGATGGGCGTTACGCAGCACCCGTTCCCTGTCGTCTTGCCAAACGACCTCCCAAGTGTCGCTTGGCGCTGTACAGTAGCATCTAAAACCGTAAAGCTCGCACCCTTGCCAGCCCCAGTCCGACTCCTGTGTGTCGTACACGTAGGCCTGGGTTTGAATGTTTCCTGACGTTAATGTAATGTCGCGCCACCTTACACATGACTCTCCTCCGCATGCGCACCAGCCTCCAATCCTGTAGTGGCAGTCGTTATCAACGTGGCATCCCTGGGGAGCAACGGCACACTGATAAGCTGGAAACTCAGGTGTACTATGAGGGGAGGGGAGAAACTTCTGAAGCACTTTTCCGTTTGCTGTCCTTTGATAGTCACAGCCATAGTCAAGGAAGCCTTTATAGAACTCCTCGAGGTTACGGGCCTGGGCCATAAGCGATGTGCCGATATACCTGGTGTGGAAAAGAGAAATAAATTATTCGTTCTGCCAGTGAGTTGTTGTTTTATGCAAAAATCAGTCTGTTTCTCTCGCAATTTCCAAATTTTAAAGCTTAATAAAAAAACCAGAACCACATAAATACTGTTGCTAAACAAGAGAAAAGCAAATTCCACAGAGCAAATCTAAAACCGGAGACCGAGTTAGTTTAAAAACAAATCAACCTTCAAATCTCCCACCGCTTTTCTACACTAGCAGATTGGACGTAGCAAATGTCATACGACGATTTAATTTGTACTGTTAACAACTGCTAAAATATAGTACTTAAGCAGTATGACGTAATGGACTCTTGTTTAATATTACACCGAATAACGGCTGCTTAGCCCAGTATATTTAATATTAACGGTTAGTTACCATAATACCCGTGTATTCCCATAAAAAAGCTTTTTAAGGCCCAATCAAAAGCTAATTACGATTCCAAAAGGTAATAGTATTTAACGGAAACGTTTCGATATTGAACGTCTTACTATTCTAGTGTCAAACCTGTTTTTTACCCCAAAGTATAAGCTTGGTTGTAGACAAAATAAAACAAAATATATTGGCAATCACCCTTACCTGGCTTGAAGAATATCCCAAATAGGGATGAACTTGTACAGTACCGGAGATGGGTTTGTCTTCCCTTCTACTAGAAATTTCTCAATGGTTTCTTCATTGCGTTTGTTTATCAAATTCGCCCTCGTCTCTGCTGTGCCACCTCTGATAACAAGCTTTGAAACCATCTTCATATTTTGTACTGCTCTGATTTCGTCATTTGTTACCCCCGAGCAGGCAGACAAACCCAGCTCTCCTACCTCGGTTGGACCAGCCAGCGAAGCGCACGCTTTGACGGTGAAGTTACGTTGACTGTATTTCTTGTCGGACTGTGCAAATGCATATTGGTAGATACTAGCACCCGTTAAAACCGTGTTCACCACGTGGGAGCCGTGTTTTTTCAAGAAAATTTGGTAAGCGTGCCAAGAGTCTCTTATCCACGGTGATGCGATCTTCTTTGGTAACCTTGAAAATTCTTTCAAGAAGCTCCGACGCATTCTTTCTTCGTTGATGCAGTCTTGCGAGATGGAGTAATCCTTGTTTTGTGTGTACAGTTCCAAGGAGCTGCCGCTTACCTTTGTTGAGCTACTTGCCATGTTGTTGGTGACGGCACGAAGGGACGCACCCATGGTAAACTCTCCTTGCAACGTGAGGTCCACGTTTGTATCCGTGGAGATGGCTGAGTAGACATCTTTGGTGCTACTATAGAAGCTTTCATCCTTGCGATCAACTGCCACATCAGCCTCTACGATGCAGTGTGCTGGTAAGGTGTCAAATAGCTCCACCCCTCGACCTGTAAACTGCGTGGACAGCAAGTCCTCTTTAGGAAGATAGAAGGCTTGACCGAGTGCCCCAAGTGGATGGGTATTGGGCTCGTGATTTCCATTTCCTAACACGCCGGTCCCAACGTCAGTTCCTCCATTGTTATTTCCAACTATGATGTCGTATCCAATAGATTCCCCACGTGGCGCCCAATTCAGAACAACCAACACCAATAAGGCCAGATTATTTGTAGAGGGATGCATCTTATGGATGAAAAGGACACACTTAGGGAAACAAGGATCTAAAAACTTAAAAACAACGATGGTGGTGTTTTGTTTCTAACTTGATTTACTTTGTACTAAAGGCCAATGTTTTCATGCACTGGACCACTTTTTGGCAAGAAAACTTACTACAAACGTTAAGTCGTGCCGTGGAGCTTGTCTTGTCTAATATTAACTTTAAAAGCAATTTTGACGTTTCTTAAGAAAGAGGAAAAATCAAATCAAAGGAGTCTGATTGTGTATAAACTTAGTTATACATAAAACTATACTTGAATTGAGCATTTGAGAATTAGTCGCTATTGAAAAACGTTCTCTGTTTTTAAATTGTGGATCAGATTGAAAGAAACGGCCATCAAAATACATTTAGAAAACAAAATCATTTTTGGGTTAAAAAATAATCCCCTGCATCTGCTAAAAAAAGGTAAACATAGTTCAAAATATATTCAAAGAAAGCATTATTATGTATAATCAGATCAGAGCCATACACTTCTGCTATTCTAAATGGCGAGAGCGCGAGAATCCGGTACGTTAGGCAAATTAAAGAAACGTTAGTTAGCGTCCCTGCCCGAACGTTGAAAAAAAAACCACTCAAATTTTTGTACTTTCATAGATTTTCTTTTATCCCACTGTTGCAAAAATTGGTCGAAGTCAGAATTTCTCACCCAAAACCTGCCAAAATCTTTCCAAATCTATTTAATGTGTGTTTTGAACACAATATTCAAAAATCAGTATCGTAGAACGCCGAGGCACAAGCGCCAGCAATTTATGTGCGCTGGGAAACAATATCTATATATTAAGACACTTCTCTTTCGACCATGAAATTTAGAAAAACAAACGCTAACCAACTTTTTTTACTTGGCATACGAATATAGAACCTTTCCCCCTTTTTTATGAGAACATCTTGTGGAACGTTCTTAAGTTTTTCGTATTTTTAGCCTCAAATATTTGTTAAATATTCTTCAATTTTCATTTTTTGTTGTTTAAAAGTCATATTGGCATGAAAGGAGTTTTAGTTTGCCAAGTCGAAAGAGAGATATTCTCGTATAATTTTGACCTCTTTCTGATTACATAATTTGGTTTAGTTTGCTTAACACTTTAAGTTACTGATGTGGCACTGCACTAAACATTACTTTACAATCGAGTAACAGTTTTTTTTTCGTTTTATATAAAAATCAAAGTTTCTTACTGGGGATATTTTTCAGCCTCGACGTTCTTATGAAAACGTTTTTCACAAAAATAAGAGTGTACGACTACTATCTGCTATCTTGCCCCGACCAACGGAAGTTAAAAGTACCCTTAGGCATAACTCATGAGTTTAAACGTCATGTATGTACTTTTGTTATTTTCTAAATTAAAACAAGTTCTTTCTGATTGCATTTCAGCTTACAAAGTTTCTCTTGAGTCTAAGATAGGTTTTTTTTACCAACCTGGTGTTTCGCTTGATCCAGCCGGCCGATGATGCGACTGTGGTATTACGAGATATTTCTAACCCTGTGTCGCAACCAAACGGGCGATATTTTGTTTTTATAACGAGGTGTCAGTCGCCTGCTGCAAATTGCTAACGAAGTGTAACAGTGTTTACAAATCCGTAGTTCCTCCCTTTTTTGCAGCGTTAAAAGACGATGCAGCTGCTGTGAATGGGACAGCTGGGATATACCAGAACAGGGTTTCTTGTAGCAGCTGGACCAGCCATTACAGATAATGCTTTTTGTAAGATTCTTAAACCAAAGTTTTAAATCTTTACCCTTGTCTGCAGTACTATAGTTTTGTGTGCAGGTTGATTTATAATAAACAGATAATTTTGTCCTTAACATTTGGCCTAAATTTCTTTTTATTTCTACACATGAAGAAATTATAATTAGACTAAATGTTTAAAAAACCTGTACATGAACCTGATGTTTTTCTTTGTTTTTCTAAAAAAATGGTTAAATCAAGTCGTCAATGATTGTATAAATTTGTTAATGTGAAGAAAAAAAAGGGTGCATTCTAGATAAATAAACAAATTGATTCCCAGCAGCCTTTTTATGCTTGAAATTTTTCACCATCGATTAATGATGGTAAACGACAATCGCGTAAGACTTCTGCGCTGTGACACTAATATAAGTGTTTTTTTAGATATATACAGATAATAGATATTTATAAATAACAGAATATGAGAAGCTAACCACTCTGAGAAGAAGTAAGAAAATAAAAAAATACAAAAAAAGCAAAGCAACAATAAATAGCTTTTCAGCTATATCACATCAAAAGTCGACTGTTAACCGAAAATTAGCTTTGCATTGCACAATTGTTCATAACTCAGAAAGACTCTGTATTTGTACACCACTACAGTGGAACTCACTGTTACTCGGCCGCCAAAAGTCTAGTCTGACAATACATTAAATTTTTACCATTGAGGAAAAAAAGGTTACAGATTCAACGAACATTGGCAGTCACGGGCGTCACGAAATTAAGATAGGTATATTAGATAGCTACACACTCTTCTTACGGTCGAAGCGAGAGATTTCTTAAAACCAAAATAATTAGTCAATGTATAAGCGATGGAGAGATATATCCTCTATTTTCAGCTTCGACAGGGAACATGGAGACTTGAATTAACCCTCAGCTGTTTGTGCGTTTTGAAAAACACCAATTAACAAGTTGGGGAGGGGGGGGGGGGATTTGAACCTCCTATGACTTTCAAACATGCGTTTTCAATTTCCTCCTAAACCATGAAATGAGTGGCAACTCATTTTAATCTTTAATTTAAGTATAATGACGTGCTTATAAGTTGCTTGCCATTGTTACTACAAAAACCAAACAATAAAATTGTTTTTCGGTTCTGAAAATTAGATTGGTTAAGAAGAGCTACTATGATAAACAAATCTGTTAAAAATTAGAATGTAACCAACAGGGAAGAATTGACAAGGACTTGATGGATATTTGCTTCATAATTGCTTCAAAATTATTGTATCATCTCAGAAAATTTGTTGTAGTTTCACAAAATATCTGTTTTTTAAACTATCGAAAGCTGTAAATTTTCCAGCCAATGCATTATCCACCTCCTGGGAAGTGGATACTGTTAGTAATCTCGAGATAGCGAACCAATCAAACCACTTAAAACGCCAAGATCACCGAGTTGAATATGCTAAATATACCATAGCTGTTGTATATTTTAATTTTCATACATCAGACTTTTCACAAGCAAAGTTAAGCAGAATAACCACAGAAACCTCACTGATCCTAAATTCGAAGAAAACCAGACCGCGCATGCGGTCAGACACTCTAACTCATTGAGGTTCAAAAGCAATCTTGGACAGTTCCTTCTCCAAACCTTAGTCCCTTGCATTCTTTTGCTTGTGAAACTGTAGAAGTGAACTGAGAAAAGTCATATGAAACGCGATAAGAGAGGACAGAAAGTGAATCACATTGCGTGAAGCGTTGTGATTAATAATTATATACATTAAGGGCCGTACACAACTGTTCTTGCCGGCCTCGACTGAAGAAGCATTGAGAATGTTTCAGCGCAACTGTAGGAGCAGTTTTCACTGTTAAACTTCGCCTGCACAAAGTTTGCTTTTTTCTTAGGCCATTTCGCCTTATAAACAACGTAGACAATTAATCAACTGTAACTACATTTCTTGAGGAGAAAAACCTTTATTAAAGTTGCAATAAATGCATGCAAGTATATGCTTTTATTTTCCATTGGAAATTAAAACAGAGAGTGTTCTATCACTTCTTGTGCGAAACATTACAACGTTTCTCAAGGGCCCGGATGCGATCGCTGTATCTCTTCTTCCGTTCTTGAACGGAGAAATGGACGTTACGTAGCACGTGCTCTCTGTCATCCTTCCATACAATCTCCCACGTTTTGCTGGGGTTATAGCAGTAGCACTTAAAGAAACTCTTGTCGCAACCCTGCCACCCCCAGCTTGATGACCCAGGATTGTGGGCGAACGCCTCCGTTTTTGTTACCCCGGAAGGCAGCTTAGTGTCCGAGTATTTAATACACGATTGCCCACCACAGGCGCACCAGTCGCCCACCTTGTAGTGGCAGTCTTCGTCGCTATGACAACCAGTTGGACCCAGCATGCATTGGTACGAAGGGAACTCTGGTGTACTTTCAGGGGTTGGCACAAACTTTTGCAGCGTTTTACTGTCTGCGGTTAACTTGTGAGGACATCCATAGTCTAGGAAGCCTTTAAAATATTCTTCCAAGTTGCGGGCTTGGGCCATGTACTTTGTCCCAATAAACCTGTTACGACAAATATGACTCTGCTAACTTAAGGTGTTAAAGTAACATTTTTAAAACAAATTTGTTGTCACGCTCATTGTCACAGTTACGGTCTTTGTCACAGAAATGTCATTGTCACGTTTTTCTGTCTACGTGCATTCAGTTTAACTATCATAACAACTTTCCTGTTGACGTTTTTCCCTGCTTTCCTAAAATGTATTGGAGAAATAATATTGTATTAACAACAGTTTTCTCCTTATATATTAACAAAACATATTAAACAAGTACTGATTCTCAGTCTTGAATTCATTTGTGCAATATATTTTGGAATATAACTAACATTTCACGTGATTTGTGTCTCCATAAGTGTTGCACAATAGCTTTTTAAGAAATCCAAGATGGCGACCATATGCATCGAACAGTTGAAGCATACCCTGGTAGATTTGTATTTGAAAACGTTGCGAACACACCAAAAAAGGATTGTTGAGTGCCATTAACCCTTAAAGGTTTAGGCCTTTTGAAATAACACCAATATTTATTGGGGTGGGGGTCAATCCCCCTCCCCCCCCAAAAAAAATTAAAAAAATCGAAACGGTTACAGATGAAAGCTGGTCATTTTCCACGGGGTTCTGTAGAGGAGTAGGGGGTTCTGTAGGGGTGTAGGGGGTTCTGTAGAGGAGTAGGGTTTTTAAGGGGTGTAGGGGGTTCTGCCCAGACATTTAAACCCTGACCTTGTTTATGAAAAAACTTTCCGGAAAGTCGTACCCCGTTTACGCATTTTTAAGCTCAAATTTTCCACATTTATTCGTAAAAACGCGTAATTACTAGAACCTGTTTTCAATAAACTTTCAAAAATCTAATTCTGTTTATTTCAAGTTTATTATCGGAAGGTCGAAAAAGTATACACTGAATGGCGAAACGTCCCTGTATAGCTTATATATGGGAGTACCCTGGGGATCTGAGAGCCTGAAACTCCCGGGTAACATTGGTTTAAATACACTGAAACAACTATAACTACAGATAGTTTGGTCACGATTCAGCAATTTCGCGGCCAAATTCATTAACTCCGATGAAAACGAACTACAGTCACGCATTTGTCGGTCGCTCGAAGGAAACTTGTTTCATGGTTTAAAAGGTTTTCCATTCACCCTAATCAGTTCATTTGTTTGGCTCAAACACATTTTTTTTATAAGAACGCGAACCGAACTTGTTTTTTTAGAATCGATTTAAGAGAAAAGTAACATTTTTCTGTTTCGACATTAACCCTTAATTTACCTACCTTGCCTGAAGAATGTCCCACAATGCAATGTACTTATGTATGATAGGTTTAGGATCTGTAACTGCTTCTTTTAAGAACCGCTCAATAGTATCTGGTTCGCGCTTGTTGACCAATTCTGCTCTGGTTTGATAACTTCCTCCTCGAACAACTAGCTTTTGAACCATCTTCAGCTGTGACACCTTGTTGATATCGTTTTTTGTTACACCTGAACAGGCACTAATACCCAACTCACCAACATCGGTTGGTCCGGCCAACGAAGCACACGCCTTGACTGTGAAATTACGTTGACTGTATTCGTCGCTGCTCTCGGCAAACGCATACTGGTAAATACTTGATCCTGAAAGAACTTTATTCACCATATGAGAGCCATACTTGTGTAAGAAAATCTTGTATCTTGTCCAAGATCGGGCTAAATGAGGACTTTTAATGTGTGCATTCAGTTTTTTAAAGTCCTCCTCAAAATTCTGATCAAACTTTTGCCTGTTAATGCAGTCTTGTGTGATGGAGTAGTCTACTGTCTCTGCATACAACTGTAGCGAGTTTCCAGAGACTTTCATAGTTTTGCTCGCGATGTTATTGGTCACTGAACGAAGCGTAGCGCCCATCGTAAACTCACCAGTTAAGGATATGTCCAAGTTAGAGTCCGTAGAGACAGCTGAATAGAGATCTTTCGTGGTACTGTAGAAGCTCTCGTCTTTGCGGTTTACCCCAACTTTAGTTGTAACCAGGCAATTTTCATCAAATTTTTCGTAAATCGTGGAGCCTCTTGCTGTTAACTGTGTTGTCAAGAGTTTTTCTTTGGGGATGAAGAATCCTTGACCCAATGCTCCAAATCCAGGTTCAAGTTCATTCGTTATCACTGACGGTTCTATCGATGCCTTTACATTTTGCCACATGGCAAAGACAAAGGTAGCAAAAAACAATTTGCTGAACATCTCCAACAGAATTAACGCTTTTGAGGAAAAAAGGAAAACAGTAGGTAAGTTTGAAAGTCTTACACCGACGATATTCGATAAGCGGTAATAAAAGCCTTCAGGTCTAGTAGTGATGATGAAAATGACAATCATATTGATGATAAGAGAAAGAATGCGATTGGTAGTGACAGTATAAAGATGAGGAGGAGGACCAGAATGAGAACTAAAGTGATAAGACTAATATCATTGATGAGAATGAGAATAACAATGTTAATAGTAATAACAATTATATTAATAATGATAGAGATTATGAAAGTGATAATGATAAAAACGAGAATAATGATGACGGTGATGATAAGAATGATCGCGGCCTCCGTTTCAACGAAATTTGGTGGCTAGATCGATAGCGGAAGTCCGAGAATCTGACTTTTGGTTTTTAAAACGCTGCAAATGCTTCCGTGTACCATTTTTCACCATATACCACAGATCTGATACAGAACTAGTGTGTAAATATTTTCAAATTAACCGCGAAGTGTCCAAAATGCCTTTAGAACCATTTTTACGACCTTATGAAATCTTCGGAACTTTTCTTACGCGTTTAAAAACTTTGGAAATGTTTACTGAGTTCTAAACTATTTGCAACATATACTGTTTTTGATACTATAGCGAGTTTGCTTTTCGTGATGATTCGTTTATCGGCCCGTGGATTGGGGAGTCAGGATGGCCGAGTGGTTAGTGATCGTGCCTCCCACCTCTGCTGACCCGGGATCGTGTACAATGGGCTTCGCATGTGGACTGAGATTTGTCGATCCCCTTCTGACTCCGAGGGTTTTCTCAGGGCTCTCCGGTTTGCCTCCTTTCACAAAATCGACTTTCACGCAAATATCTGTGCCATCAAGCGATTAAACATAAGCCACTGGCTTTGGAGAATGGGCAAACACCCCCAGCGCAACGACGTTAAATAAAGTTTAGATTTTTAGATTTTTTAGTGGATATAGGGGGAAATTCAACCTGTCAAGAGCCAACCAGAACGCGCGCAGTAGCCTTAACGGCAGAGCAATAAGGATTTAACCACAAAAAATTATAACTAAAACCCTGGTCCCTTATACCTAAAAGGTATTTTCTTAGACGAAAGAGACATTGGAAAATTTCTGATAAACAGAGAAACTTTCGCAGACATGTGACTTGGTTGTGGTTCCCGTGGAGGACCAATTCTAGTCCATTCAACCAGTCACTGATACACTGAAATCATGACCACCGATCAATCAACCCAGCCTTTTTAACAAAAACGGCTCAACAACACTTAAGACTTGCGTATTGGACTAAGTTTGTCGAAAGTGGTTAGATTTAATCCAGGATTAGTTGCTGGAAAAAATTTAAACAATGAATTGCCTTGCTTTCCAAGACCAAGAAGAGAAATTAGTATTCATATCGATATTGTCAATATTAACTGAACTACAAACACTTAAATTCGTTGAAAGTTTACGAAGTTTCCATAAACTTACCTATCAAGCGGTATCTCCTGCTCTCAAGTTCTCTGCTTTGTTGAAAGTGTTGCGAAACAAGAAGTTACAGCGTTCAATACGGCTTAAAGGTAATACATAATTTACGGTCAAAACATACGGGTAGATCTCTTGACCTTGTGACCTGTTTGTAATGAAAAGAAACTTAATTACGCGCTATGATTTTTTATTATTAGTTTTATCAAATTACATTTTATTTGCATCTTATTGCCAATTAATTTACTTGCATCTTATTGCCAAATGATTTAGTTTAGATATTTTGGGGTCAAAGGTTGATGTGTCATCGAACATTACTATGTAGGGGACTTTGTGCTCGTGCGCGGTGTTGTTAAGCTTTTTTGCGGTATTTCGGTGAATAAAATTGCAAGATATCAAGCTTTGCGGTGTGTGGTGTTTGTGTCTTTAAAACTACGGTAATCGGTTAAGCGATTTATTTTGCGAATCTTTTACGGTATTGCTGTTTCCTACAATGCGGTGCTTTTCTTAATTTTTGCGGTGTTCCGCTATTCAGACCTCCTCAAATCCCCCTCTGTTATGAATTTCTACGCTCTCAACCTGAAAATTTTTAATTCGTAGGGTGGAAGGTTATATCTATCTTTTAAACGATAAAACTGAATGAAACAACTACTACAAATAAAATCTCGAAAAAAGCATTTCATCTAAGTTTGTAAATGAAGTTATCGTCCACAAAATAATTGTCCGGTTTTCTTTGGATCAAAACAGAAAAAAAAGAATTGCTTGAAAGCCGGCAAATTACAGATAGTGAGTTTGCTTATGGAAGCTGCTGGGTACAGTGCACGAGCAAATGTTACCTCTTTTGTTTTTGATAAACCAAACGAACACTAGAACTTCAATTGGGAACGTCTCCTCTCTCAGAAACCACCAACGGTAGTCAGATTTCTGGTGTCGGAAAAGTAGTTGAGGATGTACTTTTTTTTATCATTGAGAACCAGTGTATTTTGCTCAGGCTCAATGTTCTTGTTTTTCCAGGCAATTTCAGCCTCAAAATGTTTTTATTTTGTTCTTATCTGTTATGTTTTCTGTAGAGGTTTAAAGTCGCCCAAAATTCGATTGGGGTGTTTTTGTGCACTGTTTCACAAGAAATTTGAAGTGCCTTTTGCAAGACAAACCTTATTTTGAAAGCCATGGAGCTGACCACTGAAGGACTACTGCAGTTCAACTTTTTACACTTGCACAAATGTTTGATTTAGCCTCAGTTTATTTTTATTTTGTTCTTATTTTTCGCGCGCAAACTCAGCCTCGATGTTAAGTTAATAACAAAAGAGTGTAGTTCGGTTAGTTGTAACGATATTAACTTTTCACTGCATTGAGTTAACACCTTCCAATGCCGCCGCCTACCAGTGACTCAAAGACACCTGTGTTCGTCTCATGTCAATGAGTTTTAAGTGCCAACTCCCAAATAATAGTCTAATTACAACAATAACAGAAGCTCAAAGAGAACTTTTTGTGTTACTGATTGTTGTTTGTTTGTGTTATTCTTAATTGCATCCCTTTTTATAGTGATCAACTGCTTTGCAAACAACACCAATGTTTGTTGTAAAGCACGTCCAAACAGATCTTATGACATGTTTTTGTTTGCTTAATGTACCTTTATTGACAAGAGTCGCATTTTTAAGAGAAATATAGCAAGCTGAAACAGGGATTGATTATCATCCAGTTGGATCCGTACGGCTGTATTTTCATATTGTTTTCTAAAGGAATAAGGAAATAGATCACCATAGGACGGTTACCTCAGGGATAGCATGTTGGAGCGAAGTTCCTTATAAGCCACTTTCCTAATCTAAGAATAGCAAAAGGCTTTACGGGCGGTCACAACCCCTGTTTATGATATTTTGTTTTCTTAACCCAATCTGCCGTGTTATCAATACCTGTGGCCCAGAATAGCTGAAGCCCTAAAGTTGTTCTGCTCATGATTGGGAAAATGGCTTATATCGGGCTATACGGGATTTTAACTTGATTTTGAGCCTCAAACTTGTATACTGTGAAAGAATAGTTGGTATTCTATAAGGAGGAAACTAATAAATCCCGGGGGTTATATATCCCCTTTCATATATCATTTTTGCCCGACGCCTCCAGCAGTCCATGTATAGCTTAAACAGCGATTTCTCCGGGGGATAAAATCATACTCTTTCATTTTCATCTCTGGACTTGGTAAATAAAGAAATCGGCTTGTGCACTTTATTTCTACAAAGTTAAACTTAAAATATAACCTGATTCTAATTGCATATACAGAAGGAGGCGATGGTCAAGCTCCTTCATATAATGATCTCTTCAGGTTCAGTAACAATTAGGTTGTTCTATGACGTATATCTGCGCATCTTCAAAATCCAGGGCAACGGGGATAAAATCTAAAATGTCGGATGCTAAGCAAAGCTACTCTTGCCTCTTTCCTGAGTACTTTTTCGCTTGATGAGCAACCTTTGGGTTTTACGCGTATATGACGTTTTGCCATGCAGCTCTAAAACTGGAATTTTGGAAGAAAATTTAGATGTCGTACATTTTTATTCCTTTTTGTTTTCTCATCGCAACATTTCTGAAATCTGCTAAGACCGGTTTTCGCTCCTTAAATCCTATCGGCTAATGTGTATGTGATACTCAAGTTTTGAATCGTTTTGAAACTTTTTCCCTTGAGGCTATGGGTTACTTGATGGGAAACAGGAGTTTTTCATTTTTAAAAATCTGGAACTTACTTTCATCATATGTTTGGAGTTTAAGAAGATGAAGTAAACAAGAACGAAACTGAATGAAAGGCTGGCACATCCAAAAATTAGTCTTTTCTTCAGCAGTGTTTCGATTACTGTAGGACTAGGCTTTTGTGGACTGCGTGAATCTTTAATTCATAAACTAGGAGCACCTATTTTTTGAATTTCTTTTTGACACTCAGGAATACTTTTCCTGCTAGTCGAAATATCTGCCAATAAATAAACTTCAATTTCAAGTGACGTCTGGAATGCGACCTCAAAGTGACAGTATTACAAATTCTGCGTATAGTCGTTTGAGAACCGAAATCATATACAATTGACAAAGGCGTTGGTTTCTAAAATACGAAATCACACTACAGCAATTTTATCCAGTAGAAAGTAGTTTAATTCACTGACATTGTTACTTAGCCTTAAAATGTTAACACATTTTCATTAGTTTTTTTGCAAAACTTCGCACATCTGTTACTAACAGTTAGTGAGCAGCTTTACAGCGTTTCTCCAAGGCTCGTATGTGGGCTTCGTCACGTTTCAATGACTCTGCTATCGTAGAGTGGGCGTTACGTAACACGTGCTCAGTATCATCTTGCCATGTAACTGTCATCTTGTGACTTTGCGATCCACAGGAGCAGCTTAGCCCGTTCAACGTGCAGCCTTGCCAGCCCCAGTAAGACGTGCCGGGATTGTACACATATGCTTCAGTTTTGTCATTGCCTGAGTTGAGTGGGGAATCCTTGTACCGGATGCACGACGGTCCCCCACACGCACACCAGAAAGCGGCCCTATAATGGCAATCGTCATCGGAGTGACATCCTCGAGAGCCAAGAACACACCGGTAGGAGGGGAAATCGTGTGAATATTCAGGGCTGGGTAGAAACACCTGAACAGGCATCCTGCTTTCGGTTTTCTGATAAGAGCAGCCGTAGTCCAGGTAACCCTTGAAGTACTCCTCCAGATTACGAGCTTGAGCCATAAGTTTTGTTCCAATAAACCTGTGTGGATGAAAGTAAAGTTTGTTTTCCATATAGCCGTAAATTGCAGCAAACAAAAGCAAACGGTTTGCGAAGCTTAAGGGGTGTTTGTGATCGATGGCAAATTATTTGCGATGACATTTCTTATCATCTTTTCTCGATGTTACATACCAAGCAGTCTAAAACCAAACATGACCTAGAGGTAAAGCATTTCCTATCTCCTCTAAGGCTTGTTTGCGATCAACAGCGACACTTCAAAAACAAATGATAGAGTGTATCTCCATATTGTATTCCATTGTATTTCCAGAGTTTTCATTGGCTCACAAACACCCTTTTTCAACGCGTTTGCGTTAGCTGATAAAATTTACGAATATAGAGAAAGTAACCGTTTGATAAACAATCAGTGGCGATTTGCCGGATAATCCAAAGACTGGCTGCATCACTTTGTTACTGTCAAGATTGTCTTCAACACCAGTACGGCCGCGCTGTTTTTGCTAACAATAAAGCTTAAAGGGATTAGGGGAGCCGCAATCGTATCCCATGGTTTTTCAAATGGTGATATAGAGACTTGGCTAAGCTGAGTACTTCTAAAATTGATGAGGAGCTGTTGCTAAGGCAACAGATGTTTTGAAACATGTTCACCATCCTGGAGTTTGAAATAAAAACATTTTTAGTACTTTACAGCCTTAAAAAGAAAAATATTCAAAAATAAACTGAAAAAGAACAAATAGAACAAATATCGTGAAAAACGTCAGGTTTTTCTTGAATTTTTAAACTTGCGCAGTTAATTATGTATGGTTTTATAAGTGACGACCCATAGGGTGTGTTCAAAATTGGAACACAGGTACGGCAAACTTCGTTTTAGTTGCTTTAAAGTTTCAGGTTTTAGATCGGTAAAACCTTGGGGCAGGGGGTTTACTTTAATCCCCTGGCCGTTAAAGGATTGAGAAAGAACCAGACGAAATGGTTGTAAAATTGTCTTAATTTGCTTGTAAGCTACAACAATTATTATAGAGGACAGAAAAAACTATTGCCTGGATGCAAAGTATCCCTAATGGGTTGACTAATATGGAAGTCATATATTGAATAGTAATCAAAAACGTCCTTTTGTCCTTTCTTTCGTTGTTATGTATATCTATTTTTCTTTCTATTTTATTTTTTCCCATAGGAACATCATTCCTGACCTCCTTTTTATATCTTTCTGTCACTGCTTCGATTAGCCACAATGTTGGTTATTGTAATGTTATTGTAAGTGACTTTCACCATTTATCTACACATTTATCTTTACACTTGTTGTAACTTGTAGTAATAAAACAATACAAAACATTAAAATAACTTTTTGTAGTACCATTGTTACAACAGTAAAGAGAAATTGAAGATGTTGTAACAGATATGAGATAGCCAGCTAACTGTCATAATCTGAGGTAAGTCTAGACAGTTGGGCGATATAACAGTTCCGTAAGCTCCAATCCAATTGGATTGATAGCCTCACTGTGAAACAACAGAAAATAATAAGGTATTCAATACGAGTTGCTTCTGCATTATCCATAGCAAACAAAAGATATGGAGAGTTGCACTATTGGTGTAAATAGACTATGTTGTTGTTGTTGTTGTTGATTATACTCACCTTGCCTGAAGAATGTCCCACAGAGGAATGTACTTAAACACAACGGGGTTTGGGCTGGTCACTGCCTCCACAAGGAACTTCTTTATTAGTTCCGGGCTTCGTTCATTTATTAAATCTGCCCGGGTTTCTGCACTACC
>JAOBYE010200327.1:0-17400 GCA_025403585.1 Parazoanthus swiftii
AAGGCCTGCGTACACTTGAGGAAGCGGCTAAGCTCCCAGCCTCGCGAGTGGTTTGTTTGCTCATGTGTGCGGAGAAATTTGTGTGAAAGCTTCGCCCTGCAAGGCCGTGAGAAAAAAATCTAACATGTTTATTGTTTTTTTGCTTCGCGAGATAAAATTCCGACGGTGTGGGAGCGATGTGAAAAACCCTGGCTCAGTTGGATTTGGAAAGTAGCCATCCGTGATCACGTCACTTTTGTTTGTCCTTGGTGAAAAATTGCGGAAGTTGAGCAAGCACTTCTTGCTGTTGTTGTTCTTCTTCGGCTGCCATCTTTCTCCAAGGACAAACAAAGGTGACGTGACAACAAAATGCGATTTCAGTAGCTAATGAGTCAGATTCTCACGTCGTCGACACACCGTAAGAGTTTAACAATTTAGTCAAAAAAATCAGATATACTTCTCACGGCCATGGGAGACATTGTTCGGCTCTACCTCGGT
This sequence comes from Parazoanthus swiftii, assembly GCA_025403585.1. Classification (NCBI taxonomy): domain Eukaryota; kingdom Metazoa; phylum Cnidaria; class Anthozoa; order Zoantharia; family Parazoanthidae; genus Parazoanthus; species Parazoanthus swiftii. The sequence goes on from JAOBYE010200327.1 coordinate 478, forward strand.
GTGAGAACCCACACTGACGTTGCCTGCGCAGCTCGTCGTTCCAGCCAATCGAGTCATTCGAGAAGGGAGAAACGAGCAAGGGGAAAGAAATGTTCAACTGACTGGAATGACGAGCTACGCAGGCGACGCCTGATGCCACCCAGTCTGACTAACTACAGACTGGGTTCAGCATGGTGAAGGGCGGAAAATTGATGAGTTGCACTCTCCTACTCATAGATTGGAAAATTTGCTTTAGTTATGGGAGTCAAATTAAACATTTCGGGACAAACTACCTGACGCTAATCAGACGTCGAGTATGTTAATGACGTCAATTCACCTCCCATAACTGAAGTAAATTTTGTCTAGTATGAGCGTAAGTATGAACCTAAGCGACAGAACGAGCCAGGATTGCTCATACTGTGATAACATTTGTGCACCTCTCAGGGAACCCTATGACGTCGGTCGTGAGGTTCTTTCACCGAGGTAAATACCCAAATAGGACCTTTGCAGCAAGGGATGCCCCGTGTGTCTGGGGAGCTTGCTCAAGTAGGGCAATGCTGTGAGGTGCCCTTTGCAGCTAGACGTCACGTGCTTGGATACAAGCATACAAAGGTATTCAAGCACGTGACCATTAGCTGCAAAAGGCCTATTCTCACACAGAGCTGAGCAAACTGCCGAACGAGGCTGATAGCTTCTAAAGCCGTTTCCTTGAATGTGTGCAAGCTTTAATGTGACGGATATCATACGGTATTTTTTAAAATTCGCCCCCGTGATTCAATGACTTCAAATCATACATTTGCTCTATTTGTCTCTTTCTGACCTTGACTCAAAGTCTTTGTTCATGACCATGAGTGTATTATGAAACTGGTTTCGGAGGCGCAAAGACTTCAATTTTATTTTCGAACTGTAAAACAGTATTTTACGAGCAAGTGTAGCGACTGAAAAAATAGGTTTTTATACGAACAAATATAGAAAATCAGTATCAAATGTGAAGGTTCTTAGTTAAGCTCAGACATTTTCTTAAATTTTTGGGCAAAGCTCAACCTTAACGTCTTTACAAGCAATGTTCTTACGAAACAAAAAGACTGTGTAGTTGTGAACAGCGTTGTGTGACTACTTACCAAGGAAACTGGATCGCCAGACAAACTAACAAAAAGATCAAAAAAATTAATCAGAGTATTGCAAAACGTAATTAATACCAAGTTTTAATACATGGCCCAGCCCTTAAAAAGAAAACTACGTATACGAATGGATGACATCATTTGTAGCCTATTTTCTAAGACCACAAAAGGTTAAAATGTATAAAAAAGAACACGAGCAACACTAGGATAAGTGTTAACGAGGCTACAAGTCGATTTACGTCGGTGTTGATGATGAAGCTAAAAGGCAATATATAACTTATAAGTCTTTCTAATAAAAGCTTAGTCAGCTGTTATTGTGGTAAGTACTTAAACAGAAATAGAAAGGAGTCGTATAATACGTAAAATCAAGCAACTTACTGCGCTGCGTAATGTTGTATGAGTTGATGTTCGTCATCCCTGGAAAATATGTATTGGAATAAATATAAACAGTTCAAAAACTTGATAGGGCAACGTTAACATACTGTTAGTGAGTACTTTCTGCATTCCCTAGAATTTGCATAAACCAGAATGCCCTTTCATCTTGTCAAAATCAGCATAGCATCGCACGCAAACGATCTATAGGGGGTATTTAGAGGTAAGAAATTGTACTGAAGTAGAGTATGAAAGCCATGAAGAACCACAAAAAAACCAAGCCGATCGCAACGTTGACACAGTGAGCGAAAACTATTCTTACATTAAGGGCCTCGATCTCGGCGCGGGATCCCGTGACCTCTCGACTCCATCTTCCTGCCCAGCAAGTCTGCACAACAAAATCAAACAAAATTTGGAAGAAAACTTTAGGCAAGTTTCTTCTAATACTATTCAATTAACTGAACTTTGAAAATTCGTTTGAAAAGGGAGGGAATAATTGAGACAGATATCGTTGTGAACCGCTCACAGCGGTCACGCAAATACTTCCGATTGCTGAAGGTTCCATAAACACGTTGTGAATATATCTACTGAAAACCAAGACGGGAGCACTTGAAATTTATATATGCATGTAAAACACAGCCGGTTTTGAGCTTTAAAATTCAAAGTACAGCAGAAAAACGCTAAATTCAAAATATCACAAGCATCGCATAACATTCTTCGTGTCTAGTTAATACAAGTTTAGATAACGAGATAAAAGCAAAAATTATCAGTCTGCGGGAAAGCCACATGGTGCATCCATATTAACAACGTTGTACATCTCCTTATTTGTCATAATTATTAAACTGTTATTTATTTTGTAAATCCATCTATATATTTATAAACCCATCTCTGCCCGCCTCGATTAGCCATGCTATTAGCGGGCATGACAAAATTGTAAGTGTTATGTTAGTAAAATGTCGTTGTTGTTGTTTCTAGATGTTTCTTTCGTTTTCAGAGAGAATAAAAATGTTAATATTTGCCTTGGAAGACTATGGTCCTTACAAGTAAGTGAAAACATAAGCCGCCGTTAATGTGTTTCTCACCTAGCAGCATAATTTCCCAGCTTCGCGTGTGTTTCGGCAGCAAACGTTACAGGTGGCCCATCAACAGTATACCTGATAAAAGCCAAAGATAAAATGTAACAGTGTTCAGCGTTTATTTGCCTTTACTTATAAACAAAAATGGAAAAACAGAAGTGAGTTTCGAAGAGCATACAAGAACTGTTAAGTAAGAAAACTGAGAATTTAAAAGCTCCAAACAGCGAATCCAGGAAAATCAAAGGTTTTTGGAGTCTAAGAGCCTCGATATGCATGGTTCCCTGATTGGCTCTTTGGTGTCGATTCAGCCATTCAGGGAGACATGCATATACTCTAAGAGCCTCTTGGGGAAGAAATAAGTTCAAAAAGCCATCAGGAAATCATTACATGACATAACACAACATAACATAACATAATACTACATAACACTGAATTACATCACATTAATTTACATAACATTACGTAGCATAACACTACCTTTATTACATTACGTTGCATTGCATTGCATTCCATTATATTACATTGCATTGCATTGCATTACGTTACATTACATTACATTGCATTACATTATATTACATTGCATTGCATTGCATCAATTGCATTAAATTACATTACATTACATTACATTGCATTATATTATATTGCATTGCATTACATTACATTACATTACATTACACAACATTACATTACAATACATTGCATTGCATTACATTACGATGTACAAATGTTACATTATTACTGAGGATAGAGCAGAGGTGTTTGTAGCTGACAGACAACAACTGAATGACTCACTCCTCATCCGACGAAGAGGGCGCATCTTCAGGAGCGATTGGGATGTAACGACCCTTTGAAGGATTTTTCATTTGCTCTTCTTTCTTCTTCTTATTCCGTACTTTGTTTTTCACAACTTTTGCAAAGTCCTTCATGTCTTCCTTTTGTGTTGACTTTGGATAAAGGACAACAAAAAAGTTATATACATTTTATAGTAAAGCAGATTTGTACAACGTGAGTTTTCTTTCATGTCAAACATTCACTAAGACTAACAAAGTTCTCTATATGCTCTAAAGTGGAAATTTTTCTTCAGAGAATTACATTACGAACTAACTTCATCTAAGCAAACACAAAAGGTATTTATCAATGAACTAAACTAAACTAAACTAAACTCAGGTTTCGTACACTTTTTCACGTACTAAATTCAAGGACTCTTAGAGGATGATTGCATGTCATGAGACCGGTCCGAACTCAGTCTGGTACGAGTTCAGAGCAGTCTCCATAAAATCATTTTATCTGATTACATGAGCCGGTACGAAAACTCGGCTCAGACCGGCACGACTCATTCTGATCGCTGGATCAAAACTACTGATCCCAGACCGGTCCTAAAAAAAACTAAAGAAAGAATAAACTTTATTTAACGTCGCTGCGCTGGGAGTGGTTGCCCATTCTCCCAAGCCAGTGGCTTATGTTTAATCGCTCGACGTGACAGATCTTGGCGTGAAAGTCGATTTTGTGGAGAGAGGAAAACCGGAGAGCCTGGAGAAAAACCCCAGTCGGAGTCAGAAGGAGATCAACAAATCTCAGCCCACATGCGAAGCCCAGGACTCGATCCCGGGTCCACAGAGGTGGGAGGCACAAGCGCTAACCACTCGGCCATCCTGACTCCCTAACCAACCTCAACCAACCGGTACGACAATCAAAGATCAGATACATGTCCGGCTGAAATTTGCGTTGTCGTTTTGAGCATGCGAACTTAATTGACCAACTATCATTTTCATACCAGTTTCATGTAATCACTTGCAACTTACATTCTGGTCTCATACCGGCCTGAGTTCTTATGTAATCACCCTCTCAGGCAATGAACTAAAGGACTTTCAAGGATTCCCCCCAAAGGAAATGATCTAAGGTGAAGTTGTTTCTACTTTCAAGAACCATGCGAACCCTGCAAACTAAACTGCATGAAGAAAAACGTCTACTGGATCCGGTGAATTCATTTCACAGGGCTGGAGTGAATTGATTCGGAGGTTAAACAACACGTAAAATCGAGAAAATACAGGTCGGAGCAGCAGACTATAAAACATTACAGGAAGTAAATTACTTACAGCAAGACAGTATTCTTGTGTGGGATGTCCTATCTTGTGATGTTTGCTAACACGGCCGGACCAGAAACACTCCTGCAAAGATTAAAATGCAAGTAAGTGAAAGAGTTGAAAATGTCTAATAGTTGAATATGTGGCAAGCCTAGGAGTGGTGCTCTGGGCGTAGAGCTCAGAGAATGGCATGTAAAATGTGCGGTAACTTAAACACGTACCACTGCCTCTCGTGGCAAGCAAATTTATTTTAATTTACAGTTCTTAGAATGTGCATTTTGCGTAGCCTCAATCAAACAAACTCTCTACCAGGATGTGAGTATCGTCCTTCTTTACAATACATAACACGAGTTTATTTCGTTCATACACAGAAGATACGCGGGAAAAACTATAGCTCTATAGCCCGAGAGTACAAATTGTTGAGAAAACCAGATTGCGGTTGTATCGGTCTAATTCGTTTATAGAGCTCAGAAATGGTCAAATCAGCTCAGAAAGAGATATACGGCTCTGGGGTGCTCGTGGTAATAAATAAGATTAAACTGAAGACTACCAGTACAATTTCACCAGTACAATTCCTACATCGTGGAAAAGCAAAAATATATCTACGTTTCTTTCCTATTTGTTACGAGAAGGCTCTGTTGAAAGGTTTAAATGTATAGTTTTTTAGGAAAAAAATACTAGCGACTTAAGTATCAAAAACAAAGGTTACAAATAAAACGAAATCACCCCTTTGCACTTATTTGATGTAAAGGCGTAAGAACAACAGATTGCTCCACATCCTACTTTCAACTTACCTGACAAAGGTCAAAGTTGAAGCACTTCAGACATCGATACCTATCGGTAAGATCAATGATACAACGTTGAACAAGTGATACTAAACTAAACTCAAGACGTATGTAATATACTTGTATACATAAGGGAAGGACCATTAGATATTTGAGGGAGGGGGGGGGTTGATCAAATACCAAAAAAATTCGACCACAGATTCCACAAGCGAAAAAAAAATCCTGCAGATGAATTTCGGTAAAAAATGCCCAGATTTGCAAAAAAAAATTCGGCAAAAATTTTGGATCGAACACAAAAATCATTGAGAAAAAAGCTGCCCAACCCCCCTCAATATCTAACGGTCCGTCCCTAAAACGCTGTCGAGTTGTCTGAAATCGACACGACAATCAAGAAGGACTGGAATAGAGCAGTCGAGAGTCGAGATTAATTTAAAAGTGAAATCCCGCTGCCAGAATGAAAGTGGATTTAATAACTCTATACTTTATTATCTGAGACCTTTTTACTTATTTAAAAAAATTGTCTAGACGGCTTGAATGTTTCTATCTTAAAATAGGCAATTTCACGCCTATATCCACGAGTCCTGTTTACCAGAACGTTCTTTGAACTGAAATACTGATACTGAGTTGCCCGGTTAAATTGATATGTTAACCCATTCTTTACCTAAATCCACATGCTACCCACATCGATATTTCATCACTCACCTAAAACCCACCACTGGGTAAACTTTACACACATTGCATTTGGCTTCGTGTTTAACTGCAAAAAAACACAATTAGTAATTACCGTTGTCTTTAAAAAACCTCCTAAGTCTAAAAAACAATCAAGCCGACTGATCATACGTAAATCCGCAAGCAAAAAAGCTCTGCTAAAGTAACCAACCGTTGAAGTGCGCCCATTCCCAAAGTTATTAGAAGCAAACTTGTGTCTGGTCTATTTCGTGAATTCGTCTATTTCTTTAAATTTTGAACATGGAAAAGGGAACAGCTATCAGTTTTAGATATCTTGAAAGAACAGTGCAATTTCACGTCTGATCAATAGCAATGTACAGTATTCAGTATTTGGATACCAATATGAACCGAGTTAGGTGCTGGGAAAAACTATTGAATGTGTCATGATCAGTTATGAACATAGTTCCAAACTGAAAATATCAAGAACACTTTTGATAACATTGAGGGTTAGATCAATAAAAAAAGCTTTGAACGTCCAGCCTCAGCCAAGAAAACAGACGTTCCTAGTGTAGATTGACAGAGTGGAGGAGTGGATATAACGATAAGCCGAAGGAGCGGTAAATTATATCGTTATGTCGGGGTATCGTTATATCGATACCCCGATATAACGATATAATTTATATTGCTCAGAGCTAACGGAACCAACCACGTTAAATAAAATCACTTAAATTAATTACCTTTTTATTTAAGGAAACTTTAATTTACATACATCTCTATACTAAAGAATTTCATGACTGATGCTAAATATACCTGTCTCGGAAACAGCTAGTCTGTGCAAGGTTGGGAGCCATACAATCGTTTGTGGTTCTGCTATCATCCAGTCCAGAAACTCTTCCAACACAATTCTGTCTGAGTTCACTCTCTCAAAGCAGTTCCTCACAGCTGGCTCCACACTGGTCCCACTGAACGATGTACTCTCGTAAATATACTTTGGTATCTGCAACATCAGGCGTATTTGAATGAATCAAACAACTGTGAGTTAACACAAGTAAGTTGAATTTATAAACCAACTACCTCCAGGGTTTGTACATGACTATAAATTTTCTGATACTAAATTCTCTAAATTTACAGACTTACAAAAGTTATTTAAAGTTTTCAAATGGGAATTTCGTAGCTCCCAATACCAAAACTACAAAAATGCTCATTTCTGATTGGTTGCTTGACTGTGAACTTTTGCAATTAAATTGATGCTTCTTTTAAAAATATAGTTCAGCACATGCATGTGCAATTACAACGGTTTCCTATAAATTGTCACCATCATAAACTTGAATAAGCCAATAAATCATACGTGTCTAAACAGCACAATACTGCTGCCCCCTTCAACACAGTACCAGCCAGTTTGATCTTCACAAGACATTCTACCGACTCCATGAATGATTATCACACCTGCAAACATTCCTGGAGAAAAAGTTTCAACCTCTTTCTGTCCAAATTCCCCTGCTTTGTTGCAAGTTGTCTGAAAAGATCTGCAAGACAAATTCTGTTTACTTAATTGCCTAATCATATTCCAATCCTAGACACTGTAGTCTGATAGCTAACCACAAGATACACTAAGTCTTTTCTTTTATTTAAATAATGGGGTGTAATGATACATGTGCATACCTAAAATATATAATAGATCTAGAAAGGTCTTTGAAACTGATCTAGGTAGTTATTACTTGCTTAAATGTATAATTGATACAAAATACAGTAACTTAGTTATAACTAGCGGTATACAGTATTTATATTAAAAGATAAGTTTAAGTATAAAATTATATCTTATTAGACAGTTTAGTGTATTGGGTATGGGTGGATATTTTACGAGTTGTGTAGTATTTTGATGAACCCAAAGGCTTCACTTTTAGTAAGTTCAAAGGGCTAGGGATGTGCTCTGCTGACTAAGATTAGATGATAAATCAAGATTAATTCTTAGCCTTACATCTGTACTTGTCCTGCAGGTTGGCTGAACACATCAAGGCCAGTCCAATCTTTAGCGACAGAGATTGGACTATTCCAGTTCTTCCTCTGAAAAAATAGAATGGGAAACACGACCTTGGTACATGCTCCCTGGAAAATTTTGAATTCTACGATCTATGAACTCAACTTGTAACTTGCATGACCAAGTCAACTATACAGAGAAAATCATTGATCACTGGCCCTTCAGGAGAACTCTGAGCACTCCATTTAGTAAGAGAGATGGTGTGGATTTGTTACATCATGTCTGGGGTATGGTCAATACAAGGTCTTGGATATAGTAAATCACATAATTTTTATTAAATTCTGGTCTGGCGCATGGTTAATGGGTTTGGAGGAGCCAGCAACACACACCCATCAAAATTCTGGAAAGTACCCCTTCCCTGGGGGGAGGGGGGGGGAGGGGGATAGCTGAACAAAAACTTATATAATATTACTTACGAGACATATTTACCAGATAATCAAATTGTTATTAAAAGTACATAAAGCAAGACTTTTATAAATGATATATTATATTTTATTAATAATATCTAGTTTAAGTATATAATTTATATATATTCATCCTAAGTTTTTGAAGTACATTAAATTGCATTTTTGTCTTGATTTACTTAAAAGTTACTAAAATCAACATATAGTTTTATTTAATAAAACTGGACAGGCACTTATGTAAACATTTTTTTAGTAGTTTTCAAAGTGGGCCAGTTAAAAGCCATTATTATTATTAATATCATATTAGTTATTATTATTATTATTAATATTGTGTACAGCTTATGTAGCTGCAGTAAATAGTCTGGCAGCATCATTTTGACATAAAATTAGCAGCTGTACTTACGGATCATAAACATTTAACAACCAGTTGAAGACCAGCTCACTGGAAAAGTAAATGTCCAGGTGACCACTTCTATCACCATTCTGATTGACAAACAAACTGGTGATAATTTTTAACACTTCAGCGGCGCTGAGTCCCGTGTCCTCATATCCATCCTGCAAACCCTCCTCACTTAATGTGGCCACAAGAACTGGTAGGTCGATCATGTACACTGCGAGAAGAAATCATGCTCAGATGTATGTACAGTCATGTATCTTAAAAGCTGGAGATGCTTATGGGGAATCATTTCACTTTGGGTCTTCTGGAGATATTAACACTCAAATTCCCAAGGGAGGGGGGGTCAAATGGACCCCCCCCCTCAAGGTTTTTCCCCCTAAAATCTGTACAGTACTTAGCTTTAAAGCAATCAAAATGAAACTTTCAGTACATAAACACATCTTTTGATATAAATTAGATGACATCATCACTTATAGTTTATGCAAAATTAATAATGCAAATTGAAGTCTAATTCTGAAAACAGGATTTTTAGGACAAAATTTGTTCTACCTGTAATTTCTGCTTTTCCATATTATTCTTAATTATTTTCCTATTTGAGGCTATAATCACATGTTTTCTACTATATTCAAGCAAATCTGCTGCAATTTCCACAAAAATAAAATTTTTGAAAAATCCAAGATGGAAACAACTGTTGCCATAGCAACAGTTCTTAACCTAAAGCTGCTTACACGCCAAAGCTCAATCTTTTACATGCAACCATTTGGAAAATCATGGGGGGGGGGATCCAATTGACCCCCCCCCCACCCTTGGGATGACTAAGTGTTTATTTTGAGTATCTGTAGTCATCAGTACTATGCTGACTAAGTGTAAAATAGTTGTAATTACTAAAAGTAATTATCACCAACAAATGTATATAAACCAGCTGTACTGCTCAATAAAGTTATGAATTCCTTTTCCTGAACAAGACGTGTCGTGTGTGCTGTACATTGAAACTAGTAAGTTGAGCGATGGCAGCGCAATCAAATCTAACAGGATCCTACATAAATTATATATAAGGTCCAAGCAGTGTCATTTAGTATCAAGTATAGTGGGGTGTGCAGTGGATATATTTTCCTGAACTGCAGTACATACTGCAGTATAACACAGATAGTTACCAGCACTGCATCGCATGCTAAATACCATCTCGTGTTTGTTTGACACATACTCTGCGTGTTTTTCTGGATCGCTCTTAGTTTCATAGCCGTCCTGTAAGCTGCATACTTGATGTTGTTCAGGCCACCTGTAAGGTGAAACAGAACTACACTTCAGGACAATACAAGTATATTGGCATCAGTCATGAATATTAATAATACTCAATACACGTGTGTCTATCACAGTCAATACACAACAGCCCTAATAGATACTGGTATTAGTCGGAGCTGTTTATTAAAAAACTGAACTGCAGAATTCTAGACAGCAGCCATCCTTTATAAACAAAACAATAATTAGTTAAACTAATTAATAGGCCTTGTGCAGCTAGAGGTCACATGGTCCAAAATATGCCAAAATGGAGAGCAAAAGAATGTGCAAGACTCCAAACCAAAACATAATTCACTAGAAAAGTGTGTATTTTCTTTGTTTTACATTTCCCAGTGGATTCTTGGACATTCTTTTGCCCTCCAATAAGGAACCATGTGATTTCTAGAATTTTATGATTATTAATAAATATATGTTACAATATTAATAGGTCAAATGTTAAATAAAAAAACAAGTTAAGGCACTGTATAGTAAGTAAAAAACTAGATAATTGCTACAGAGTGACATATGGGTGCATGCACTTAATAAACTAAATCTATTTATTAACTACACAGACACACCTCTAGAAGACATTTTTATAAGACAATTGTACAATCATGTAAACTGTATATATACAGCTGGCTCATCTTATTGTGCTCCAAGGTCAAGCAAGAAAAATATCTACAGTAGTTACTTATTGTAAAACATTTTATTTTTTGTAAACTACAATCCATGTACTACATAATATCTTCTCCTAGATCTTTGACTGTCCTCTGGGAAAGTACAACAAAACTTCCACTTGCCCAGCGCCTGAACAAATCTTACTGGAATGAATTGGGGTTTTTAAAGTTTGATGTGAAGATTTATGAATGATGTCAATTTCCGTTTAATATTTGCATTCTGCTGGCACTTACCAATTCCTTCCATGAGTTTGACCATCTCTGGGTGGTCCCACTGGGTTGTTTCACTCTCATGGCTGAAAAGGTATTAATTTTAATATGTACTCAGGTGCCATCAAAATTTATAGGGCAAGGAGTGGGTGATCTTGTTAGTGTTAGAATTTTTTACTACATATAATGAAATATACTGAGTGGATCCAGTAATTGGGCTCTTCCTCAGTGGTATAAGAACAAATGACTGATCAATGTCACCCAGTCAGACTGGGTTCACCAGTGGTGAGGGCAATAAATCACCCCGACAACACTGATTCGTTACACTCTTCTACTAGCCTGCGGTGCAGACGGTGTTGACAGTTTTATTTTACCATACATACCGTCTGCGTAACAGATCCCGAAAGCTTGTTTTTGAAAATTTTTCTTTAGGTTTATCAATGTCACGCAAGCATAAATTACAATCATTCTACAAATGAAACACGAATCTTTTCAAATGCTAAACAGGGAGAATAGAATATTTATGCCCAAAGGTCAAGAGAACAACATCACAGTCACACTTTCTTAACCTCATGCTCACCGCATGTCAAGGTTTTAGCCAATTACAAAGCGCGTAAGAAACTGGCGACCAATCAGATTCGAGTACACATATCCGGGAGAAAGCAAGAACAAGATATCGGTATCCGTTTCACAGACTGTGTATACTGGAGGTTTAGACTGGCAGCAACGCAGGCTATCTTCTACTCATAGCTTGGAAAAATTTTAAGCTTTACTGTAGTTATAGGAGTTAATTTAAACATTTCAGGTCAGTATACCTGACGTTAACCAGACGTCAAGCACGTTAATGACATCAATTCACCTCCCATAATTGAAGTAAATTTTGAAGAGTATGAGTATAAGTATGCACCACATCAGCGATAGAATGAGGCTTCTTTGCTCACATTGTGACATTGTTTGTTCAGCTCTCAGGGAACCCTATGACATCAGTCGTGAGGTTCTTACTTACAAAGGTAATCGTGTACAGTTGTAGTGCAGTGACACTTCTAAGGGCTTTGATTATGACATACAACAGCACCAAGGAAGCAATATTTTGCAAAAACGAATCAAATGGACTTGATCTTTGCAGGAAATTCAGGCAGTTATATTACAGTGTCCACTGATCAACCAGAAATTATAACTTTTTACATACATGTACGACTGTTGAGTGATCAATATTGTTCAGTTGAAAAAACTGTTTATGCTATGTATGCTTGATCTGTACGCCCCACGCGAGTTTAATTATACAGACTGTTTTATTTGACATTCAAATACTACAAAAAGTATTCCTTTTTTGTGAAGGTGTCAAATGGCAGCTCTATAAAATACATCATCCTCTGTAATCATGAATCAGTTTGCAGTCTTACTTGATATAATATGGAATTCCACTTGTCGTTTCGGAGCGTTCCCAGCCCTCGGGCAGTTTGGCTGTCATGGTAAAATAGACAAAATGACGCGAAGTTGTGAGCGTGGTCTTAATGAACAAAAGAAGAACTTTTACTGTAAGAACAGTAATTCAACTTGTAACGTTCGCGAACAAACTTTGTAAAATAGTTCGTGATTCAAGAGAGAGAAAATTAGAAATCGAAAGTTCGCTTACTTGCAAGACCCGGCATGATGCTATCTGCCAATAAAACAAACAAAGCTCGATCTTAGATACATCCGTATCGATTTGTGTTTACGACTGGGAGCAACTGTCTCGTACAGTCATCTGTTTGGAATCCATATTTGATTGTTTACCTTTGCGCCCTCAGTTGAGACAGTTCAGCGGACAACTTTGTAAATTTACCCAGAAGCCCTTGCAAGTAAAATTCAAGATGGCGGTCAGTCCGTATGTAAGCAAAGCAGAATTATGGCTCGCAAACTCGAGCTTTCGATCATCGTACAAGCTCCCTTTGCATTTTCACCCGAGCGTGTTTGTCAAATGGTTCCCTGGACATATGGCCAAAGGTACTCGCTTTAGGGAGCGTCGCGAAAACTGCTTGACGTCTATTGGACGTTTAAGCTTTGCCCCCCCTCTCTCTCTCTCTCATCATTAAGCCTGGTTTATTCAGTTATTGTTTTAATTTTCTTTTATAATTTACCTCATACAGTGGGGAGCTCAAGGCATTTCACTCGTTAAAAAGTCGGTCGCGCGTTGGATACTGTGAAGAATACGCCGCCCAAGACACCCACTCGGCATAGCTGTCAACCCCAGAAATTCAAAAATCTTGTGAACACTCAGCCTTAGGCCCATGAGCAGTGAATAGTGATGTTTTTTTTTCGTTCCGATTTACGGAACACATTTATCGGCCGTAAGCAGAAATTTCCAATGATTGCCTCAGAAATGTAGTAGGTTAATTTCGAAAACATTATGGTTTAGAAAGTTTCAAGAAAAAGTAGAAGTCAAAAAAATTGAGGAAAAGTGCACATGACGAGTCTTGAACCTTGGACCTCTGCATTACAGAATCACAACAGGCTGCCACTACACCATCCACTCAATTCACTACCAATAGTCAAAATATCATTGTACCCCAGATTGTACCTTTATTGTACCCTATCCCTTTCTCTGAAACAGAAGTAATCCTAATCCCAACCTTAATCCTCACTAACCATATATAACCATTAATAACCATTAACAACCCTATGTAGTAGAAACCCAACCATTGAAACCTAGATCCCAGGCTCAACCAGTCAAGGGCAGCTTGAGACTGATATGGAAACACAAATTTACCCCATTCAGTGCTCACCCCTTGCTAACTTACAACCAAATATTGAGTTGGCTTTGAACCTTCATGGAGAAAAACATACCATTTCAACCAAATTTTGATCAAACCACATAATAATGATTTTCTTTAGCTTTATTCTCACTGTAATAGATGCTGATAATAATAATTTTTTTTTAAAAAGATCATCTATCATGTATACAAAAAGTTGTATAATTTTATGTACCACCATATTTGACCAAGTAAGCGCCCACCCCCCATGTGCAATAAATCTGGTGAGAGTTTGGGGTGGGCGCTTACTCGAGCATGGGTGCTTACACGGTACGTTCCCAAAGGTAATTTGCATAATAACAGCCCTTTTCAAACATGGACAAACTTCAAAAGGGGATTTTCACAGTTGCTGTTTCATTCTCTAATGATAACGCGATTCCTGCAGACACTGTTGTTAACACGTTGTTTTCGTCATCCCGGTGCTATTTTCATGTAGAGAAGGAATATTATTTCGTAATAATTATACGATCAAACACTGATTGCTAGGCAGATTTTTTGCAACGCGATAGGTGATAAATTAGCGATCGAGACAATTTGGCAAGTTAGAGTTTTACGATCTTGTTTACCACAAATTGACAGCACGGATTATCTTTTTACGGTCTATTGAAGACCGTATTGCCATACAAAGCTTCATTTATTTTAAATCGCGGATTTATTACAGTTACTACCGGTATATCCTTGTTTTTTAAAAAGTCAGTAGCTACAGTTTTGCTGTGATTTTGAAAAAAGATCGAAATAAATATATCTCTGAAAAGATCGGCATCGTGTTGGTCATGTCTTTCGTGCAGTTTTCCTTTCGTTGTCAATTTCAGTCACGTCGTTTACGCGCCAAGCGAATGCAAATAAGCTACATTTTTGTTTTCGTATGCAAAATTTTTTTTCAGTATTACAAAATGGATAAAGAATGAAGCATGCAAAGCTGTTTTTAGCGAAATCAACATTTACAATTGCGGTCATAAATAACCAAGAGCAATCAACTCATTCACAAACGGACACTTGATTCCCAAAGGACGACTTCACGCCACGCTTGAATGCCTTTCAATTTCATTGCAAATGCACTTTAATATGGTAAACAACCTTATCGAAGCTTTTGAAGCTGCATTAAACACAAAATCTTTGTAGAATTTCTGTAATTTTATTATTACTGCAGCAGTCCTGAAAAAGGAATTTTACCACAAATATTTCTTCCAAAAATACCCCGTGCAAGAACTTTCGTCTGGAAAGGGGGGTGGGCGCCCTCTCGGGCATGGGCGCTTACTTGGTCAACTTTGGTAATGTGGTTACCTTGATAATACACTGTCATTTTCCCATAGGATTGCGAGTCATGCAAGCTTTATTACATAAGTGCGACTGTGTGTTAGAAGTACATGATGCAAGGATATCCTTTTGTGTGATTTTAAAGTATCATTCTGTGAGCTCTAAAAAGAGCATCTGTACATGTATTTTTTGAAAATATGGAGAAGTCTGCATATAAATACAGAACATTTTATTAGGTACATGATTGTATTTATGTAGTGACCAGGGTAATCAACTCTTATATTTTAAGGAAGTAGTTGAAACAAACATAAAATTGGAAAAAATCTGAGTGCCCAATGGGGTTTGAACCCATGACCATCCGAACACCGGGCGGATGCTCTTCCAACTGAGCTACAAGGACTCTGAAGGGAGCTAGGCTGTTAACTGGGTTTTGTAGATGATACATGGACTGTGACAGGTCTGCCATCTGCTGATTCAACGAGCCCAGCCCAATTAGGTATCAAATGTTGCAGTGGGTGCTGTAGGTGGCTTGGTTATGTTTTAAGGAAGTAGTTGAAACATACATTAACTGGAAAAAAATCCTCTTCTCAGATGAAATACTTTAGTTTGATGATGACCAATTTAATTGCTGATCAGAAAATTATGTTTCTCTTAAATCTTGTGATGCAAATTCAGTTTCACTTGCTTATTCAAAAAGTGGAGTAAAGTTCAAGATATTTGTCTTGTTGACCAATAAAGACAGTTATCAGTTGTCTTGTGAACCAAAGGAAGTTTGCTAAAATATTGATTTCCTTGTTATAAAATAATACACTCTAAATAATTCTTGGATCTTCAGACTTTTACTGTTATGCAGTATTTTAGACTCTGATCAGTTAAAAATATAATTTTGTTAAAGTTATATTTTTTTATTGTTAATATCAGTTAAGATTCAGTGGTAACAAGAGTGAGTTTCCTTGTCAATTTATGGTGTCTTGGGACTATTTTTTCACTGTAAACAAGATGGTATGTAAGATCTTTACAGTGCACACAGACTGAACCAATCTTTTTGGAGGAGCAGAAACTTAAGGCCAGAAAAATTTCCTCAGTAATTGAACTTTCCTTGACTGATTCAACATCCCCTTCTCTGGAAGAAATCCCAAGTTCACAGAATATTTGGGTGGAAGACCACATGTTCTCATTCTCAATAAAATGGACCTTACTGATCAAAGAAATAAACATGTAAGTATGTAAGACTGTCACACAACTTTAAATGAATGAAAGACATTTTCCCACATGTGAAGAATCCCTTCTTTCCCCCTATAAACTTTTTCTGGGTGTTATAGACCATATTCATAAATGGCGGCGATTTTTATAGGCTCTTGTCTCTATTCAAATAAAACTCACTAGCCTCGTTCAGGTTAATACATTCCTTTGATTTTTTGACTTAAGAACGAGGCTACTGAGGCTAATTTAAATAAAAACAACAGAATGCTAAAATAGCCGCCATTTATAAATGTGGTCCATTGGACAGTAACATCTGTTCTACATGTACAGTTATTCATAGCTCTTCTTTATAGCAGGCCTGTAGGCAGGGAGGTGCACAGGGTCAGTGCATATGCACCCCCCCCCCCCACGGACCCAAAAAGGTCCACATTTAGAGGTTTAATAAGATGATGAAGAAGCCCAAATAGGTTTTTCGTAACATTTATTACCCTAAATCAAAACGACTAAAAAATTAAAAAATAAAAACTGGCCATAAGGGTGTTTGTCCTATAAATTTGGCATTTAAAAGTCAAAGTTTACAA
>JAOBYE010200438.1:0-17396 GCA_025403585.1 Parazoanthus swiftii
GCCTTTTTAAATTTACTGCGAAGCAATGCACAAATGCACCTTACCGAATTTTAGGCGAGTTTAACCCCCTACGGAAAGCATAGCCGTTAAGAACAAAGTAAAAAAAATTTGAGGCCGAAATTGCCTAAAAAATAAGAACATTGAGCCTGAGCAAATTTTTACTGGTTCTTAATAAAAAAAAGAGCGTATGAAAAAGTACATAATATTGGGAGCTATTTCTGGGCTGTACAGAACTGGGGGAAGGAGGCGGTTGCAACTGCCCTCTCACTAAGCAAATAGTTTCCACTGAAATTATTAGCGAATATCGCTTTAAAAACGCCAGATATAGCATTTCACAGCTTCAAAACTCGAGTGTAATTGCCCCCCACGGCCCTACATTTACTCATGAACATATCATTTCCCAATACTGTCAACTGAGGCTCTACAGCTTTAAACATAACGCCCGATACCAAAAACCTAAAATAGTCTGCATACTGTTTATTTTCCGAATGAACATCAGCACGTCTGGAGTTGCACTAAATTACAGTGTGTTACGGGGTTACTGTGTCATTCACGCAAATCTTTAACTTTAAGTAATCTCAAGCTAATAGTGTTTAATGATTCTAAAATTGGACTGTGTTAGTTAAAGCGACTATGTACAACACTTGGAAATCTTACTTTGTTCTCTAAGAACTCTTCGTGAGAAATCAATAATAACTCTTCCGAGATTCAACTTACATCACTTTTATACCTCGTACCGTCAAACCTTGCTGATACATAACTTTTCAAACAAAAAATGTTTTCCAAATAAAATTTAGTCAAGACATTTTACAATCTATTAATGCTTATTAATAAGCTCCATACAACAACTATGTGAAATTATTTGAAAGAAACTACATGATTGATTTTCAATCTGCCCTTCCAAAAGAAGAAATAATCAGCAATATAATTAATAAGTATTCCACAAATACACGTTGGACATTAGCTTTTAGATAGCGGACGAGGTGTGGAGCACCGAGTCGGCTATCATAAGCTCATATTCAACAAGCCCGAGTGGAATAATTGATTTATTAAATACCAAACACTGGATTAAAATACTTCGAACTTTATATTCTACCGACTCGAGTTTTCGGCCATTTTGAGGGAAAATTTTCCGTCATAAGATTTTCAGTTCCATATTTGGGAAAAAATACAGTCTGGTATTACATTTAGACCTTGAGTTGAGAGCCAATCAGGTTACCAGAAATTCCATATACAGTGTTTGGTATTGAATAACGTTTATTCAGTACATTGTAAAGATATATAACCAGATAACGACTTCGAAATATTTATAATATAATACGAACTTCTATCTCATTTTATTCCTGTCGGTAGCCTTTCAATTACTGATCACACACACATTTGTACCGTATCTTCAACTGAATATCTTACGAGAAAAGAACTGCAACGAAGCTGAGTGGGTCGTTACTAAAACCGTGAACGGGGAACAGTCAATACGAGTCGGGGAACGGTCAATATGTGTTTGGAGGTGTCAGAATCTAGAAAACATTCGAAGACCGGGGGATTTGAACAATTAAGAACGTCAAGCATCGCTGCATATTTTGTAAATATTGACTGTTTCCCCTTCCAGGTTTTAGCACTGTTCAGCTGAGTGGCACAAACGAATGAGTTAAAAAAATGCATGAATCGATGACGAGTTAAAACAATCGTGACACGACAATTCTCATCTTGTTTGAAACAAGCAAAATAATAATACAAATTACATGATATTATAGCTGAACAAGTATTGCTTAATAAATTTACTTTGGACGCTGTTAAAGTCATAGACTGAATCCGTTTTGACCAGTCACCTGCGCTCTATCAAATCCTTTGACGCCCGAGTTAGCACGTGGAGTGCGAGTTAAAAAACTTTTCTCTCGAAAAACAAAATCAGTAATTTTGTCTCACTGGTTTTTGTAATGATTGTTATAAAAGTTAATTTTGTTTTTGTGTCAAACGGATTTGTTAGAAATTTATTTATATTCTTCTTTCTGTGTTGTTGCTATTAAAATAGGACAAAACGCGGGTTTTTAGAAGAGCTGGATGTTACAGCTCATTGGAAATTCATACAACGCAGTCTTACTGCATTAAGTCGCCCGCAACATGTTTCCGCAAGACTGCACTGCACGACGTCCCAAGAGACTGGTACAATCAAGTGAATGTGAGCAGTGCCCTAACTATTAAAAAGAAATTAAAATGCCGCTACCTACAGTCACAAATGTACAGCGTAGTTCCCTTACTACGTGACGCACATCACTTGACCAGAGGGGACATATTTTACATTTACATTTACAATAGCGAAAACTATGATAATCGTCTACTTGGAATATCTCATTTATCGACAAGAACCTGACATAATTGATGTCAATATGCTAGATGAATAAATTATTTGAACTAAAAACTAGATAATTTCCGATTCTGAAAGAGCTGTTGCTTTTGCTTGTGGAGGCCATGTTGTTAACACTACCCCACCCCCCACCCCAACCACTTCTTACGCTCTCCTCCCTCGTTAGCACAGCACATCTTCCTTTAATTGCACCCTCCCACAACAGCAACTGCTCCCTATTATTCCATCCTAAATGTTTCAGTGGAAATCAAAACTACTGAAATTTTTGTTTGATCGGTCCAATTCACGGACATAAAGCTAAAAAAGAATAAGATCTATAGATCTGTCCTTCGAAAAATGTTAACTTGTAGCATTTACAGCTTGTAAAACAGAGGCGTCAATACACCTCTTCTTTTATCTAAATGTCATTTGTTAGTTTCTTCGAGTTTTAAGGCCGACAACTGCATACGTGTTGTAGGGAACTCGACTCGAGCTGTGGTCCTGGTGCGGGATCGGACTCCTAAAGATATGTAACAAAGGTAACACAAAGGCGTGACTTTAACACTGCTGATTGCGTGACCTTGGCGTGACTCAGTTGTTGTACATTGCCGCCTGCGTTGCCTTCTTCTTCCTTGCTTGAAGCATGTCATAGAATGGATCGAATATCATGCTTGCCCTAAAACAGTCAAACAATTAGTCAAGTTTTAATACCGATAAGGCCAAATACAAAAACATACGTGTCAGGTTCGGATTGCACTGGGGTAAATTGGTCGTTGTCAACTATGTATTATGGATATTATAAAATATGTGCTTGTTTATATGTAAAAATGAGTTACAATCTTCGCTGCATTTTATACAAAACCCAAGACGTTTACCAGGCTCGTAGGCAGGATTTTTGTTGGGGGGATTTACACCAACTATTACACCATAAACCTATTCGGGCTTCTTCATTATTTTATTAAACCTCCAAATGCGGACCTTTTTGGGTCCGGGGGGGGGGAGCGTACGCACCCCGCGCACATCCCCTGCCTACGGGCCCGAATTTCACTAACCTTCTAGGAACGACGTGAAAAATCTATTTGGCCTAACAGATGATTATCTTGCTGAAACAAGGAAGGGTTTTGTGACGTGACATTGATCCCTCACACTAGATAGGTAGATACGACTGGCGGGAGGGGGGGGGTGTACTGAGTCGGGACTTGGAAAACGGAATTTTCTAAAGATCGTTTACTTCATTCCTTTCTTTGTTTAAACTCAAATGAAATAAAAACGTATCCCTACTTGATACAGCCAATCCACATGTCTCTCATTTCTTCTGATGGGGCACAGATTCGATAAACGTCATGGTGACCTGAAGAACAAATAGACAGTATGAAACACTACAACAACCCTTTGGTAACATCATGAATAAACCTTTAACTCGCACTAAATTTCACCAGTTTCATGAACTTCGTGACAATAAATACCTTCAACAACTTTTCCATCAGAATCTGTTTTACAAGCTTTTATGAGGCTCGAAGAGTTCTCTTCGGTGTATATTTCAAAGCAGTACTAAAACAAGAAGTGGGCACAAAACCACACAGTGAGTAAGACCAATTCAGCAAATAGTTTGGTACATAATAGCTGAATCGTTTAAATCAAATTTTCTCAAGGAACTAAATGTCGCAATTTCAGACAAACCTTTCGCCTCGGATCCTGAACTTCGCGAACTTGAAGGTTTTCTAAAGGTATTATTCCTCTGGGTTCCCTGTCCTGGAGATATTTGGAACATAATTAAAGTGTTGCAAACGAGGAGTATAGTATACTTATTAGAAATATTAATCTGTCTATTGCTTACAAAAATTATTTATGAAAACTCACTTTAAGCTCGAAGTCACAATTTTCTTAAAATTGTTACGACTGGAGGCGCAAGAGAACTTAAATGTCTTGATCACGGCAATCAAAGAGCTGAGAAACACATCAGATAGTACAGGTACTTGACAGTACGTCGCTCAGTTAGCAAGGCAGAAATTATAATACTGCAGAAACTGACGGACCCTTTTGTCTTAGAATACTTTATGCTTTTATATACCTGGGTCTTTTCATGGTACATTTCTTGGATTGTAAACTTAATCAAAACTATATATACATAGTAGAATGAATTCTCAAAGCCACTTTTTGGTTTGTTTCAGAATCTTTATACATCAATTTCCATTTTCAAAAGACTGTAACAGCAGCTTCAATCGGCTTTATCTGGCTACTTAGCTCACCCCAGAATTCTTGAAGTAGTACAGACAGTTGTCTTTCAGAATAAAATATCTTTTCCGCCAGCTCTTATGAAGTCCACCTGCAGATTGGAAAAACATGATTAAAATAGTAAAACAAAAATCTTTGAAAGGCTTTATGAAGTATCTTCCATTGTTCTAATGCAGCTTTTTGGCTAGATTGGTTAAACTCAATTCCACCCCTCCCCCTCCCCCCTTGATCCTACAGAACAGATACGCTTTACAAGTACTGTTAGCTACAGCACTACTAAAGAAACCCATTGTTATTTAACTAATTACCTCCCACATAGTTAATTAAACGTTAACTAATTATCTTTCACACAATCAATAAAGCGGCAGGGGTAGCTCAGTTGGTTACTGCGCGGCCTTCGGAGCTATCTTCTTCTCTGAGTACCCCCTCTGATTTGCCGCGGTGTTACTCCTCTCTTATCCGTTCCGTTCTTGAGTACTGCTGTCTGGTACGGCATTCCTCCCTCCCCATCCACTTGTCTGATAGAATCGAGAGGGTCAGAAGCGTACCCTGCGCATTATATACCCAGTACTACTTTCCATAAGGCACTCGTAACCTCTGGGTACACCGAACTTCGCATGAGAAGAGACGAAATTGTGCTCAAAACATTTGAATCGATCAAGTGGCCGGAATAACGTCTAAACGATCTTATTTTAATGACTCGAGCATGTGCGCACCGCCGCTCTTTGCGTTTCTGTGACAGACCATCGCTTATGAAATGTACAACAGAACGTCTTAAAAAGAGCTTTTTCCCCTTTTGATAATGTAATGTAATTTCGCAATTTGCTTTATAACGCGATGATTTTATGAACAAACGCCATTATTATTGTTACTGCTGTTGTTGTTGTTGTTGTTCTTCCTCTTCTTCTTCTTATTTTTATTATTATAAAGAGAAAATAGATGTTGATAAACGGATAAAATTACAGTAAACGCTAAAAGTTAAATTCTTTTAAAAATACAATAAAAGGCTTTAGAAGTTTAAAGTTAAAATGGTCCTTAAAATGATCCAAACATTTTCGACTAAAAATCATCTTCATTCCCAATACAAATATTTTCTTTCTGCACCGCGAGTGCTTCTATCCCTGATGACGACTTCTGGTCGAAAACCTTTGGATCATTTTAAGGACCATTAAACTTGAATCACTATACTGACCTTCCTTTATCAACCAGCCTTCTCTGTCCGGGTTAAAGAATGTTCTCGTGATGTCATTTCCATCGTCTTCTGGGATCTTAAACTCTTCATTCTTGATGTTTTCATACAAACTCTAAAGCAAATCCACAGACAGGGAATTCAGTCTTCACACACACCAATGACTTGCTGTAAATTCTGCTTTTGTTTAACATTGAAACTTTAACAGATGATTCAATGCGCAGACTTCTGGATGCTTAGCGTTTGAAGATAACAATTGAGTACTTTTTAAGGAGACTTGTGTTACACTGGCAAAAAAGCCAGTTTTCTGTAAAATTTGGTATTGTGCGAGGGGGGGGGGGGGGGAAGAGGAGTCAAAAGGCTCCCGAGTTCCGTGCAAAAATGAACTAAGTGACGATTTCAGATAACCTTTCAAAATACTGAAAAATTTGTAGTTTTTTTGTCTGCTATAGTGTCTCCTGGGGCCCAGGTATCATACATAACAAAATAATTTTTTAGACACTTTACTCCATCTAAGTCATGGGAAGTTTTTTAGAACCCAAACGGGGATTGTAAGCTTTTCTTGCTAATTTGGAATGAAGTTCTTCGACAGAAAAAAACCAAGTCATTTAGGTAATGTTTGAGAGGATTTCAAGTCAAATGGTATTACAGGAATAATGGCTATACAATATGAGTCCAATGGCCACTGAAGATAGTACTGCTTGAAAGTGGAGAATTTCGAGGTTTTGTGGAGGGTGGTTCAAAATCATCACTCAGGCGGTGTTCTGCACCAAATTCTTCAATTGCTAAAACACTGTTAAAGACAAAAAAAGGGCTAGTTTAAACTATTTGGGGTAATATTTCAGGATTGGGTAGTTTTGGTTAAAGCAGTTTCTAGGCAAGGCATTTATTTTAAGGTAATGCAATTTTTTAAGCGAGGTATTTTTGGGATAATGCAATAGGCAAGGTGTTTTATGGGTATTTTTCCTAATTTTCTGTTTACATTCTCACCCTGCTGTATATATACTTACAACCAACATGTCTTTTGGAAGGTCTTTTCCACCATTAATGCCTCGATTCATCTGAATAAATCTCTCAACAGTTGGCTGTTAGAAGTGCAAGAAAAAAATTAAGGTTAGTACCATAATTTTACCAATTTTCGCAGGCACTTAATCTCGTCAAAACTGAACAGGCCTATTTCAAGGGGGTCTTACATTTTTCAATTTGACAGAAAAATCATTTTCAGTATCATTTAAACCGAAGTACAACTACTCACAAGGTTATTTCTGCACTCCATTATTGTTAATGTTTTATTTAAAATAACAAAAAAATTTGTATAAATAATATATACGAACAGTCTTTTTACCTTGTCTTTTACATTTGGATTGTGGAGGCTTGTGTTCAGGAGGATAATAGCAAAGCTGAGAACGTAACAAGTGTCTGTGGAAAAACAAAAGAAGAAATAGGATCATTGTCAACTTAGTGAACAGCTAACAAGTTGATCAAGTCAATAGTACAGTGACATCTATCATACCACAACTGCTCAACTGTTTTTAAAATAGTTCTCAAAAAATTGTTTATTCTCAAGATTTTGTAACTAACAGTAATTTGAAAGGAAAACAATTTGCTTTAATATATGTTATGGAAACAAATTTTAACAGAGAACGATGATCAAGTTGTGCTCACCAGAAGAGTCAAAATAACCTTCATTCTGTTCACAGTATCTCTTGGCAAACCCTTCCATCATTCTGTCAATCTTTTGTGCCTCTCCTGGTAGACGAAAACTCCACAAGAATGCCCTGTTAATTTAAAAACACAAGATGATTCATTTAATGTGTTTATGTTAATTGTAAGTCAATGGTCAAAAAGCTGTGGCACTTTCTAGGTTGGAACAGAGTCTGAAAGTCTGCAACTGACCTGAAGTTGTTTCATGACCCATACACCACATAGCAGGCTTTGCAGGAATCAAAATGGAAAGTGAAAACTTTTAGAACTGGTTCTGGACAGACAGACTGACTGCTTATAAAATGGACTGGAGTTGCCTTAGAAGTTCTATTATTCAACTATTGAAACTAGTTCCCAAGAGACTGTCCCAACTTATTGACTAAAGCTGCTCGGTTTCACTACTCTAGTTTGAAAAAAAGAAAAATTAAAAAGAAAATGCAAGAGTATGCCTTGACCTTGCCATTAGTACTACACAGAACTTGTTGAGCAGCCATGCATGACTAATACAATTAAGTGCCCTTGGGTCCTCAACACATTTTCTGCAAATTTAAAGTTCTTGTAATTATTTTACAAAGCAAAAGATACAAGCTGCTGAATGGGAAAGTTTGCGAACCTGGGTAGATCACACACTTGTCAATTTTTAAAATAATAATTATTATATCACTGAACATTTCAATTTTTTTCCAATGGATAATGTAATTATTTCATATTTTCACAACCAACAATTCTCCATGGTCTTGATAAGCATTTTTGCACTGTTGGCATGACCTGTTCTGAAAAGCTGTACAACAACTTAGAAAAGCGAAAACAATATACAGATTTTCATACCTTAGAGAATCCACAAGGGACATTGATGCAAAGTTGTGCATTTCAACAAAGATGCGAAAAACTTCCAAGTTGAAATCTTTGCTGAAAATTAAAGAACCAATAAATTATGTTAACTTGATATCAAATTTTACTATGAAGTCAAGTCACCAGCTGATGGCTTGACAAAAAATTGATTGCCATCTGCAGCACAAGTTTTAGTCACCAAAATATTGTTTTTAACTTACAAAGCTACATTGTAATAATAGTTGATGTGTGCTCACAATAATACTGATGAAGAAGACTGCTAAAACAAAAATAGCATAAAAAACGGTAGATGAGTGTGATCTCTGTTTGCCAAAAGAATCTCTTAAAATATTTTGTTTTTCGTATTTAAAAACAGGGAAAGTGTGTGGACTTCATTATTTTATTTCTATGAAATGATTTTTGATCACACCAATGAGGTTTCAAATCAGGGTGTAGTCAACAAATAGCGATAAGCTACAACAATCTGGTATAAAATCCTTTTTTAATGACCTGCTGGTCACAAGTTCAGGCCCTCTCCAGAGGAGAGACTTGTCTTGGCCAGTTGAATATTAATGATAATGGTAGATCAATGAATTGTAAAATCATTTACAAGTTGAATTCAAGTTTATTACTAAACTCAACTTACTTTTCACCAAGATAGCTCCCGATCTGTGTCTTGTTGAGACCTTCTCCTTCAAACAAGAATGCAGCCACATCCTCGGCTGTGTTGTTCAGTAGCCCATTTGTTATCAGGTAGTCCATGCCCTATGAAAAACAACCCTTTACATTTACAACATTTTCTCTTGTCACATCACAAACTTTCAAACTCCAAAGTTATTGCAATTAGTTTTTGCTTTTTTTATAGTCGAAAATTTTCTCAGTTTTATAGTCTACAACTTTCTCAATTTTATAGTCTAAAAATAAAATAAATATGTTGTCAATTTGTCCTGATTACCCAGCATGCACTCACAACCATGAAGGGGTCTATAAATTTTTAAAAACATTTGAAATACAGTATTAGTTGACTAATGTTTCAAGGTTATGACACAGTACTTACAGAAGGATGGCTACCCTGGGTGATAAAAGAGAGATCCCAGAAAAGGAATCCTGACCCTTAATACAGACCTCACATGGAATACAGGTTCAAGTACTTTCCTGTCAGTGCGTTTTTTCAACCAGAGCAATAACAGTCACAGTTTATTGTGACAGTGTATAATACATTAGTGTGCTTACTTATTTCTGCTCTGCAAGTGGTTTAATTGATATTTTCAGGGTAGTTTACATGAACAATGTGCTATATACAAGGGCCGCAGAGCTGGAGAGGGGTAATGGGGGCAATTGCCCCCCTCTTTTTTGAAAATTATAAAGAGTTAATGAGAAAAAGTTTTTTTTGCCCCTCCCCCCACCTTCAAAGTTGCTCCACAGTCCTAAAATATCATAACCCTTGTGATGAACATTATGTTTTCAAGCATCAGTTTCAATTGTATTGAAAATCCAACTCTTTCTGAATTTTGACAAATTAGTAACACCAAACTGTTCTCCCCTTCAATATGACCAAATGAATGGATACAGGGTGGTATTTCAGCAGCCAGCTTAAAAGTTGGAACATTTTGGATTTTTACAAAATTGCCTTTAGCAAGAAAAGAGCTAAAATTACACATTTTTATACAAAATTAATCTTCTCCGCATTATTACATAAGAAGCAACAAAACATTAAAAACCTATATTAAACTAAACAGTCAATATCAAAACATGTAGAAACTGTAAATTAAAGTGCATCTCTTGAGGGGTTTAACTGGAGATCAGTCAGCTTTACCAAAACCAATTACTGGTGTCATGAAATCTTAGACAGTTAAAAAAACATACAAAGATATTTCCTGTAAATAAATATATGACTACCATGTATTACCAGTGTTAAAACAAAATGAAAGAAGTTCAGTGCGTGGCCACAGTCTGCAAACTGTATTCAATTAATTTGTGCCAAAAGACTTAAAACACTTGAGAAAGGGCAGACTAGTCAAAACTGTAGAGTGAATTTATAATGCCAATGTTGACAAAACAGAAATGGTTGCAGACGGTCTGCAAGCTGTATACCACTTTGTCAGCCAATCAAACAGCTTAAAGACTCAAACACTTGAAAGGGCAGGCCAGTTATAACTGTGCACTGATTGTATAATGGCAATGTTGACATAAAATAAAAATGGCTGCCAAAAGTCTACAAACTAAATACAAATTTTGACAGCTGCAACCAGACTTACATGTATGGCATTCAAACTGAAACAAAACAGCAAGAGGTGGAGATCAACACACCTTTATGGTAGCAAATAGACTTAAGGGTGATTTTCTTGGTAGCTCTTTCACAATAAAAGAAAATTTCTCTGCCAGTCTTACTTTTATTTCAAACAGCAGCTAAAATGCAAAAAATTTCCAAGAGACAACGAAGCTGGAAATGCGAGGACGTACAGTTCAAGACATTACTATTTCACAACATTTCACAATATATCATCCCACAGCCTGTACATTAGATGATAGTAATTTTAAAAGTATTGCACTGCCTTGTATAGAAGAGCTCACAGCAAAGCAATTTGTACAACAAGGCATTGTGTTGCAGTGCATAACAGCATTGTTTAATAGTTGCTGCAGGGCCAGGCTTCTTGGGTTACAAATAAACCCCACTAAACCTGTCTAAATCTTATACTCATACGAGCATATAAACATAACAGATTAACTTTACCTTTGCTGGATCCATATTAAATTTCTTTTTCCCTGTTGCAATTCGTTTGGACTTAACGCCATTCTTTGACCTGCAGTAAAAGGTGTTAATAATGACTTATTTTCAAATCGGTGAAAATAAAAATTGTGATCTTTTCTTTGTACTTTAATTAAAGTAATTTTGTCTGACCAATGAAGAATATAAAACTAATATTACAGTATCATTGCAAGCTAAGTTCCTGAGAGCCTATAATCATATTAAAAATTATACTGTACAATCATGTAGTTAAACCAGAACAAACATTGACAAAGATTTAAAGTAACAAACTAATATTAATTTAGTCTAGAGTTTATTTCATGAGTTAATCCTTTTGGCCCCATTCTCAAGCACGACAAATGATGTGTTGCTAAATTCTCCTAAATGGAACCCATAGTTTCTTCTTAAACAGTTTGGGAAATTTTGCTTTTCATGTTGGATAACTTGCAGTGTGTTATAAATTTCTACTTTCTTACAACAAAACAATTAACTTACTTTGTATTGATATTGTAAGAAGAAGATAAATGCTGGTAATATTACAGTCAAGTTGAAGTGAAGTCCTCTTTTTTTAAAAAAATTAGTTATTACATTTAAAACAGTTTCAAAAAAAAAAGCAGACAAATTATAGTTAAAATGGAAGCTGGCGGGACAGGAAACTGGTTGTATGAACAATTTAAATATAAACAAATAACTGCTAATGAGTAAAATCATTGCACCCACCCATCATCAAATTGATCTAGGCTTTCCATTTCATTACTGACTTCAGAAATTTCTTCTTTTAGCCGCTGGATGGAGAATAAACACACAACCAAACATTAGATGAACACATTCTTTTCGCCAAGTATACTCGTGGTAAACAATTCACACTTATGTTAAAATAACAAGCTTATAAAAGCAAACTTTCACAATTGAAAGAAAGCTGTACAAATAAAAATAATTATCATGGTCCAGCCATACTGTGTAATACTTAACAGTGTTCGAAATTTACGGTTGCCCATTTGCCCGCAGCAAGTAGAATTTCAAACGGGCAAACAAAAATTCAATTTTTTGTAACATTAGTTGCCCGGCTGGGCAACAAACTTTTAACGTAAAACAAATTTCAGATGCAAATAGAACCCTGTTGCCTCAAAAAGTCCAGGTTTGAGTATAAAAGAAACCTTGTTGTGATCGCTTGCTCGACCACGCAATTCCTGTTTTGAGGCCACATTTAGCTGAACAGCAGCACCGCAGTGTGTCATTCTCTGTGCCAAGACTGCACACAACATTGATTCTTGCTAAAAAACAGTCTAAAATTGTTTTCTTTCTTTCCGATATTTGTTTATGATAAAATCAATGTTACTGATACTGAAAACAAATTATTAGTTTTGACAACAATATGCTCTGTGTCAGTGATGGCTTGACAAGTGAAGCAATGAATCCAACTTATTAAACTTGATTGAAAATCATAAGGTCTCACTTAATTCTTTTCAGTCATAAAAGAAATTTGAACTCGATTTTATAGGTGTTTACATCAAGCTCCGTGGAGTTGAAATCTGTTACAGGAGTGCTTGAGAGCGAGATGCGATGTGTGTGATGTAGATCTTTGACTTCAAGATTTACATTAAGGTCACAGTTTGCTTGTTAGTTTGTTTTCCTTTGCATCACCAGCTATCACCCTAAAACACTTCAGTTAACCCTTCTGTTTTATCCACATATCATGCATTGTACCTTATCGAAAGAAAACAAGGCGGGCAAGTCGAAATTCTCATGGGCAACTGAAAATGCAAATCTACTTGCCCTTTGGACAACATACTGAAAATCCTTAAATTTGAACACTGCTTAAATTAAGATAATTACAGGGCAGAATGGTATGTCAGGGTACCTGTAAATGAAAACTGGGAGTGTGCAAGATTGTAAGTAATTACTCAACTTATTAAATTTATTGTTCAACGCAGACTGTGAAGACAACTGACAAAATAGTAACTCATATTAGGAAATTTGAACCAACTGCACTGTTTCACATTCTGTGATATATAATATATAAAACTAACTGATAGAAAATTAGCAAATTGACCACTTTTTAAATAAATCTGTGAATTTTGAAATTCACATTGAATCAAACTGACACTGATTAGCATCATCCATATTTATTTAAGATGTAATATTTTTTCATTGTTAATCTAAGGCACCTTATTTTTAACTTTTAAACCTTTAACCGTACTTTAATTTACAGTTCCCACAAGAAAATAAGGGAAAGGGGATAATTCTGAACAGATGAAAAGCTGCTGTTATAACAAAACAATACAAAACATTAAGAAGAGAGGAATTATCCTGTCACATCACTAATAACCTGCTGTTTCTGAGCAGTTCTCCTATTCACAAATCATGTAATTCCATAACTTATTTTACTATCAAAATAACCATAATAAAATTAATTAATTTGCACCCTTGAGATAATGTATTATTTACTTTAGATTAGGGCCTCTGTATGCTAAATATTACCAAGGAAAAGTTGTCCCTGCTTGTCAAGATAAATGCTTCGGCCTGGTTGTTCTGTCTTTGAAACTTAGTTGACATCCAAGCTGGGCACTTTCCCATCTCAGCAATTTGGGTATCTTGCTTGGCAGGGTCCATTTAATTCACGAGTTTGTTTTGTACTTATGAACACTGGCAAGCAAGTACCGTTGTTCCCAGCCAATAAAGTCAGTTTTTATGACAATCTTAGACTGCTGTCCCTTTTTTCCTCAGCGAAAGCAGTACACAAAGTAGTATATTATACTTAATATGTATTAACACTCGAGAATGTGTTTACTTTTGGGGTTTGTGTGGTCATAAGACTCACTCACTGATAATTATTTAATTAATTAACACCACAATAATTCAATAACAACACACAAAATATAATTTAAATAATGTTGGTGACTAAATTTGTTGCCACAATCTGATTGAAAACCCAACATAGCAATAAAACCATACCTTAATTTCTTCCAAAAGGTCATTTTTCTTCTTTTGTATATTCCTAAGAAGTTCTTGCTCTTGTGGTGACAAGTCTGCAACTTCAAGTACCACCAAAAGATTGGAAATATCAGAGACAAACATTGAGAGTTGCTTCAACCATACCTGATTGTCAGAACTGTGCTCAGTAGGTTCTGAATGTATTTCTGTTTCTAAAATACTACAGAGTGATTCTGAAGCCTTATTTTTAGTTAATGTTGATGCTAAGAAAGAGTTCCACATTCTTCCCTCATGAGTCATCATTTGAAACAACTAGAAGGCAGATTAGATTTGAGACAAAACTTTGAGGCGAGGTCTCCGGAACACAGATAGAGTAATAGAGAATATGGTTCATATCTCTCCATCAGGCAACTCAAGGTACTGACAGCAGGAAATGAAGCTGTATGTGATAGGCCAGTATCACATCACACCACACTGTGCAAGAAGGAATATTGACAACACATTGGCAGCCACATCCAAAACAGATAAACTTAATAAACTCTGAAAGAATAAAATATCTTTCTTTCTCACAAATCACAAAGAAAATCATTTTCAAAAGCAAAACAGACATTACAATTTATTTTAACAACAGTGCTTGCCTACTTCTCAAAAACAAATAAAAACGTAATATTTAATTGCTTAATTTTTAAATTAAATGATTAAAACTTTAATGTTTCTACTATAATTTGTAAAATCAAAATAAAACAAATAACATGACAGATATTAAATTATATGTTGGATAATTTGCAATGACAAACTACCCTAAAACTGCTTGTCAAGCCTGGTACAAATACAGATTATGAACAGAATCACTTGAAATAACAGTAGGTACAAACAAACAATTAAGTAATGTACTAGAAACTATGATATTCAATTTTCCACCAGCTTGTGGGCTGTATGCAAAGTAACTCAACTATTTCCTGCCACCAAGTTTTTTGGTGGGAATGTACTCATGTTGAGTAGGTCAGACTGCTGATGGCGATAGATGACATGAACCAGCTGTGTGTCCTATTAAAACAGCATGAATCTTTTAAATACCTGAATGCTGAATGGACACTGATAAGGTGAGTGCAAGGGTCAACCTATTTCCTGTTGTGACTATAAATAATATGTCAAAGTGGGTGCAACACTGTTTACTGATGGCCCATGGACTGAAACTCTTATCTAGAGAATATTAATCAAGTCATCTTTTCCACATCCATTATACGTGACTGAAGTAAGAAGAAAGGTTTAAAATATATATATTAACTAATAATAATTTTTACACTTGCTGTTAATCGAAATCTTAAAATGAAAAGAAGCCTTTAGTGTTACTGGTAGTTTTAAAAATAGACATGAATGTAGGGACTACGGCTGTTTTAAATTAAAAACAGTTTTTAGAATATTAATTTTATTTTTGTTCAGGTCTCAGTTTCAGTAAAACAGGCCATATTTTTCATCATACAATTCCATTTATTTAAGTCTTCAATTTACACAGTTTGCAAACTGGACTTTTCCATGACTGTTTTGTGAAACTAAGTGGTTAAGTTTATTCTTTAGTTTATTCAACATGAACTGTAATACTAACTTATATATTTTCTGGCTTTGTGAAAGTGAAAACTGTTATAATTCTTGTGAGCCAGCAAACCCTCTACCACTCTCTTTTTAATTTAAACACAGTATATTTATAATTAATGGTAATAAAGGTTGTTTTTAAAATAAACTTTGCAACCTGTACTGGCAGATAATTTCTATTCGAGACTTCAGTGTGTGTAAATTAAATATAGTACTGGACAAAATTATCAATAAAATGAATTCATTAGTTTGTAAATTCTAATACGGTTTACTATACACTTGTTTTGAACACTTGACAAATTTTGGGCCTCTTTTCTTTACACAGTTCATAAACCTATCACAAGGATAAAATATTTTTGTAAATTTATCTGCTATGTAAAATAACCTTCTGATACATGTCTAAAATAGATAAAAAAAAAGATACTGGCTATTTTTGGAACTGCCACTTAGTTAAAAAAATAAATTTAAAGTGTAATATGATGCAATCCATGCCTACAATAATAATGTTGGTCCTTCATCCAAATGATTAAATATTGACTCAATCAAAGTCCATTACT
Source organism: Parazoanthus swiftii (assembly GCA_025403585.1). Classification (NCBI taxonomy): domain Eukaryota; kingdom Metazoa; phylum Cnidaria; class Anthozoa; order Zoantharia; family Parazoanthidae; genus Parazoanthus; species Parazoanthus swiftii. Next base: position 16,137 of record JAOBYE010200438.1, read on the forward strand.
GAAATTCAAGACCAAAACTAAAGTAATTAATTTAACTTGTCATTAAATTGTCAAGCTTATTTGAGCCAGACCACAACAAATGGAATACAGGTTTCTCAGTCAGGACTGACAGCAAATATCAACTACCTAGTTTTACATTTACAATATAAAATTATTGATGGCTGACCTGGTCAATATTTCTGGCTGATCCATATGAGAGAAAAGACAGGATTGATTCAAACAAAAAATAATTATCTATTACACTGGTATTTGGAACAAACAAGCAAAATATTATGGATTTTTTGTCTCAGTATTGGGGACTGGAGGCAGTAAAACAAGAAAAAAAAGGGGTCACAAGTTTTTATTAGCACAAAAAAGTGCTACTTTTATTTTCAAAACACTGTGGGAATGAGACATCAATATATTAATATCATGAGTATATTAACTAGGAAGTTCATTGAAACTGGACCACTGTTCACTTTGTAAAACAAGAAATAAAATGGGCATGGCCTAATATTTATTTATATCTCTGTATAATTTATGTACCTCTCTGTGTAAGGATTATTGTCTATCCACAACAAGGTATTAACTTACTCCAGCTTGACAAGTGTGTGGCTTCTTTGGAGTCCTTGATAGAATGTTGCTTTAAGAGACTAGACTAATGGACTAACAACCCTGTCCCAGGCAATGTGACATTTGAAGGTCAACCAAAGTTCAACCCTCGACCAGGCCAGGGATAAAACCCAGGACCTCCTGGTTGGCACTCAGAGATTAATTTTTACCAACTGCACTAACCTTGCACACACACAAACACACATTAACAAAATTACTGAACAGAGATGAACATCAAGTTCCACATGAAGCTAACTTAATTTCATCCAAGTTCAATTGCAATTTTTTTTATTCATTACAGTAGCTTTGCCACACAAAACAAAACTAACTACAACAGAAAACTAAAAGAAAAGGACAAAAAATGATGTTAACTACTCACAAACAATATTTGACATTAAGTTTCAGACAATTTATTATAAGGACTAGAAAAGAACATTAAGAACCTCATAAAGCAATTCCAACCAAACAATCTTTGTTATAAGCCAAACATTTTAAAATTTAAAATATTTACTGCTTGAAGTGAAATCATATCAAAACTTTGCAAAATTAATAAAGATTCATGAGAGTTGGCTTACAAATTATAGTTCAGTGTTCTAGCTAGGCCAAAACGACAGGGCACAGCGCCCTGTCGTTTTTCCGGGCGCCCTGTCGTTTTCAGCCAGCGCCCTG
>JAOBYE010200549.1:0-17394 GCA_025403585.1 Parazoanthus swiftii
TTTGAGGCATCGTGGAAAGAAAACAAACAAACTGCCATATCACGAGTTGGAACTTTTACTTCCGGTTCGCGCTAATTAGTTTAGATTTGACAGCTCAGATGGAGGGTTGATCTCTGAATACAGTGGTTTCCGGGCAGGCTCCTTTTCTCTTCCCCTCCCCTCCTTTTCCCCTCTTTTTTTTCCCTTTACCCCCAAAAATGAGCCGGCTCGCAGGCTAGACTACAAATGTATAAAGATACACTTCTCACTTTTACTGTGTTTTTTTTTGCAGCCCTGAGGTCGATAAGAAAGTTTCTCAGAACTTACTGTATGAAAGGTGTGTCTTCATTAACGATGTGTTAAGTTTCCGAGTGTTAAGCCTGTCGGAAAGATTCAGTCGGAAAGCTTAAACCGCACGGTGTCGTAAATGGGAGGTGTGGATGATGGTGTCATGTATACTACCACTACCAGAATGCTTTGCTCGCTTTATTTTGTAAGATAATCAGTACCAAGGCAATGAAACAAACAACACATGACGCTTTTATGTTTGTTCAGGGTTTTGGATTGCATTTCCACGCACTAAAACTAATACCGCGTCTTGTTTTTACTTTCAGTGCTGATCTCACACAGGATGACGGCTATGAAACTGTAAGGTGAGACAAGATTAATTTTGCCCCTTGTTAAATCTTACAGTCTTAGTGAACCCTGTAGATCCGTCCCCTTCCTAAAAGTTCCTTCCTGCTCCTCCCCGAACGAACCGTTACGCTGGTTTGTTCGGCTACAAGCACTACCATGGCTGGATTATATAAAAACTAGAATATGGCAAATAATGTTTGTTTTATGGTTTCCAGTCCCCAAGTGACCAACCCAAAGCGCATTTGTATGTCAAACCCGGGATACGAAAAGACACTTGGAATGAATCAGGTAGTGTACTCCGTTTTGACTTCTTGACTTGATCATACAACCTTTTAACTCTAATCGTCTCTTGTCTTCGTAGTATCAAGTTTTTCCAAGGTCAAGGCCAGTTCGCTTTGGACCTTTTCTATAGCTATCAGTGCTCGAAGAACTTCAAAAAATTTACACCTCTCGCATTTTTCATCATGTTGAAATTTTACGAGGTTTATCGATTTTTTAATAAATTATTAATTTCGTTCGAAGACGAGTTATTCTCGAACTCTAGCTATCCAATTTTCGATAAAACGTTTGCTTCTTTTAAACATTATTTAAACAATACATTACTGCGTCCCCGAGTAAGTAGCATCTTTTCCCATTCGTCTTTATTTGTCCCACCGCTTGGTGTTTTTAAGTAATTAAAAAATTCTGCCGTTTCTTTATTTCAATTTTGCTACAAAACGTCCGCTCGGAAGTTGTGGTGCTGTCTTTCCTAAATCCTCGCTTTTCTTTTAACAAGTTTCGCGGAATTTGTACAAGATGAGTTTGATCTTAAAATTTACTTCGCACTCGTGCGTTTTCAATAATTAGGTCATGACTTATGCTATACCACTTTTTCCCTGTGGTAGTATGATTCGTGTTTTCTCTTCCGTAGGTTCCTCAGTACGAGAAAATTGGCCCCTGATGCTTGGAAGTTGAAAGCTTAGTCTAATATTGCCGTCCAACTCTGCCAGTCTGTCACTGATAAAAACGAAAAAGAGGCGTACGGTCAAACATCTGTAATGTTAGCGAGTGAAGAGCAGTATCCGATCTTTATGATTTGTTATTATATGACAGATACTTCGCGCATTCTGATTGGTTCGTGCAGGGGGGATACGGGTCATTGGTAATAACCTGCGCGCGTATAACCGGATGTGCGAAGTAAAGAATTTCCGCTAGTACAGTGTTATTGCCGTTTCCAGAAAAATGCAGTTTAATATAATACTTATTAACCTCGATCGTTCAGTCTTTACGGGAAATACTAACCTTCTGCTTAAATGACGCTTTGACCTCGCTATCGCTCGATCGGTCAATACACCAAGGTCTCAGTTTGATATTTCCCGTACAGACCACACTCGCGGGTAATAAGTAATTATTATGCTATCAAAACGTCAAGATCTGGGATTCTGCATCTTTTGCACGCGTCGTAAGTTTAGCGTATTTGAAATCTTTGGGCACGTAGAGAATATAATCTTAAATCCGGTTTTATCTGAAGTTAGCGAGATTACCATCCTCGGAGACCCAGGGGCAGTCAGTCGGGCGATCGACACTTGACTTTTGTTTGGCCCCTGATTTTCTGCTGCCCTGACAGACCGCCCCTGGGTCTCCGAGGATGCGAGATTACTGATCCTTCTAAACGACCTTTCAATTAAAGATCTATTATTTATACTGGATTAAAGTGGGTTTATTTTGTTTTTTCTATGAAACTAGAACATAAATGCCGGACATGCGATACGGGTCTTTGACGGTCTACTTATCAGTCACCAGACTTTTCACTTTCATTGGATATTGATAACGATGTCCGTGGACTTCATGTCCGAAATGGATTGTGGTCTTAGTAGTGATGGGAGGAATATTTCTCTTTCGAAGCGGGCCATTTGAAAAGCCAAGTTTTAAGACCTAATCTTTGCCAAGCGAATTAGTAAATTCAAATGTTACCAAAGGCTTACTGAGCAACGGCATATAATGGATCGATTTCTCAGAAATATTCCTAAAGTCACAATTATACAACTCGAGAACAATAGATACTTATTATCGCATAGCGATTATTTAAACCTCCCGCTTCGGGGAGAAACATTCCGCCACCTCAACAGATCATCAACGGGGAAGACCAGAGTCCATTTCAGGCATCATGTGATTTTTGGCGCATGTGCATAATGTCAATTGCTGGTATCAAATTTTTAAAATTGCAAGTTTTTGATATTCATATACCCTTGAGGTTTTTTCCGAAATAGTTAGTGGAGTTTCAAAGTTGTGGACAGTATTTATTAACTTCTTGTCGATCAAGAAAGTTTGAAGCAAAGATGTGGTTCAATCAGATCTTTTTCAAAATTATGTTTATAAGATTGAGAAAGTTACGAGGTAGTTTTGCACCCTTTCGAAGTACACTCGACCTCCTGAAAGACATCTTTAACAGTGAAGCGGGGAGGAATACAGTTCGAGGGTAGTGTGTGAAAGCTGCTAATGAAGTAAAATGGGTTTCTCAGAAAACCAGCGAGTTCTTTATAGCCGTACCAATGCGACGAGTTTACTTCATGAGTGGAACTTTCACGGAAATCTTCAAAACCTGTATGTGCCAACATCATTGTTCTCAGGGCAACTCGAGGATTAGTTTCCAAAACCTGGGATCAATTCAATGAAACGTTTACACTGGTAATTTACAATTACAGCGATTGTTTAAGAGGCCTAGAAAAAGAGTTAATTTGTAAGCAACGAGTGTAAAACTTTAATTGAACTGACCCTTGGAAAGTCAAAAATGGAAATCAGATCGGAACTAATTGAATTGTTTTATTTTTGTATATTGTGACAGACACTTTTATGATGCACTAATTTTTGGAATATTTTTAGGTCAGGATTTTTGAAAATCGGAGGCCATGGAAAACTGTCGATGAAATTAAGGTTTATTTCGGAGACAAAAAAAGGCTAGCAAAGACTTTCTACGTGTTATCATCTTCCAGCTGAAGTAGTTAAAAATGGCTCTTTTAACCACATTCGTCGTGTTTTAGAATTCGAAGAACTGTGGTGTAAATATTGTGGAACATCAGTTCATTTCACAGTTTCATGTGTGTGTTGGCTTCTTACACTGAATTGCCCAGATAAGGGATCCAGTATCCTTTGCACACTTCTGTCGAGATCCGGTTCCATCGCAAGATAGCAAGAGAACTAGTTTTTCTAAACAACACTTTACGGTTTAGGTACTGGTTTTGGACAACAGCAAGTTATAGTTTTTCGATAAACTCGACGAAACCAAAACATAAAGTGCAAAGGACGCCGGGAAATCATAGCTGGTCCTTTTTAAAATTAACGTGAAGAACAATTTTATTATGTACTTTATAGTTTTATATACCGTTGTAGTAGTTATAAGTAAGCTACCGTCTTACACTCCCAGAGTGCTACTTAAGATATAAATACTTTATTTTTATGTAACTTTGTAGCACATATGTTTAAATTTCAACCAAAGGCTTGGAATATTTTGAAATCGCCAAGCGAAATTTTATCATGACTTTTTCCAGAGTCAATAAACATTTAAGTACCGGTGCAGTGTCGAGTTATTTTGGCGATATAGAATTAAACATACATTATATTGTGATGATGATGGCGATGATTGTTAATTATGCCCACCCACCGCAAGGTAACCCAGTGACAAATACAAGGGGATACACACTGGGCTGTTATAATCTATGCCAGCCACATCGATGTTGTAGTTTGAAAGTCGCGCGCAATGCATTACTTTAACTGATCTCGCTCTGTGTTTGGTGAAGTTGGAGTCGTTTTCATTGCCACTTGGCACGCCATTTTTTGTGCGCCAAGCACGTTGTGGGTTTTTGATGTTACGACAAAACGCCGGATAATGTCACGTTCTATAAAGACCACAAAAGCAAACATCGAAGAGGCGTCAACCTCTAAACCCACATGGAAGTTTTACAGTGTGGCTTTCTTTGATTCGATCATATTAATAAGTTGTCTGAGAATTTTACACACAACGTTCTGAAGCGGTTTGTTGTTTGTGAAATAGATTTCAACAGTTGGCTGACGGCGTTCTATTCATGATAAAGACGGAGCAAACAATACAAGTTTAACTTGCTTCAAATAAAATTTTACTATGTATCTTTACATAGAAGAGAAGGCAGCGTCTCACAGCGATATAAAGCGCTGACTCGTAACCCGGAGGTCCCGAGTTCGAGTCCTGCCCGCCGGTCACGCTGGTGTATATGGCCTTATGGCCAGCCTTCCTGCCAGTTTTTAACCCTTAGAAACGCCCCTTACGGGGAGCTGTCATTAGAACGTATAAATTTATTTTATTTAAATATAGATCTTTAAATAACTAACAACTATTTCGCTGATCACTAGTGAGGCTGCATTTCAATTAACTATTAACACAAGTATGTTCATTGGAAAAATAGTTACTCACTCTTACAATTACTTACACATAGCATCGATTCATTAGTTTTGCTCCCATCAGAATTAAAATGGAAAGCACACATCGACACAGTGTGTCATAAGGTTGGCAGGCGTCTTGGTTTGCTGTCCAAAATAAGATCCTGCCTCACACTTCAGGCGTCCAAAACAGTATGTAATTCCCTAATTAAGCCACTTTTTGACTACACGGACACTGTGTGGGGAGAGCCTACGAGACACCACCAAAGAATCCCTTTTAATCCTCGATTGGCCCCACTTATCAACCACTCGAAAGATTCATAAATGTAACCTAGTTTTTAAATGCGTCAACGATCTCGTTCCAGTTTATCTTGGCAACTATTTTACTAAGAACAGTGACATTCATTCGTGTAACACGAGAACCAAAAGTGACTTACATCTACGCAATCTCACTCTGGGCAAGAGAACTTTCCGATATTCGGGAACCGTTCTTTTTGACTCTCTTCCGCCAGCACTGAAGGAAGCCAATTCCTTGGCATCATTTAAGAGACTCATTAAAAATCATTGTTTTTAAATTTCGAAAAGTATCAAAACACCCATTTCAATGTAATCCCCACCCCCTGTCACTTTTTCCGTCAGCATTGTAATTTCAAAAAATACTTTGTAATTTAGATTCTATATATATTATTGTAAGTTTAAGTTTTTAAACAGGGCCCCTATGGTTACCAGCCTCGTAGCTGAACAGGCTACCGTGGAAATAAAGTTTACTGCTATCTCCGGCCAAAATCTGAATCCGAACAAAGTCGATTCAGATTTTAGAACGAGCTCGCTGAATTCTTTGTCATGCACTTTAGCTGACAGTTGTCTTTTCAAAACAAACTTCTAGCCACAGAATTTGTAGAAATATGGCAAGTCGTGGAAATGGTGCTCTTTAACCACGTGCTCGATTATTCGACCAAGAAGCAAAGACTTCCCATAATGCACTGCCGCCTGTCGGTCGGCGGCAAGCCCCACCTCTAGGATCCAGTCTACCAGTTTATTTCCGCAAAACACGCCCTTGTAGGTACGGAAGCGATACCTGCCCGTTACAAGCCAGAAGGAAAAAACTGTTAGCAAAATCGTAATAAATCAAAAACTCACTCGCCTCTTGCGTTATGAAATATCGTATACGCTCCAGTCCTCGCACAATAACCCCTCCCTGAGGCACCCAAATGTACAATTACCCCCCCCCCTTTCAAACAGAAACGTATACAAGAATGTGAGCTACATAAAACAATGCGTATGGACAGTGACATAAACTCTTAACTTGCGTTTCTTTTTATAATATGGGTTTTGATCAACAAAGGTTGATATGGTATGTTTTTCGCCGTAATGTTGGTGTAAAGCTGACGCCGGTTTCAAGCATTATCCATTCGTCAGAGCAGACCCTTTTTACAAGTCACAACGTGACGTACGTGCACTAATTGTGGCATTGAAAATTCCGTTTTCAGGCGTTTATAAAAGTCACTTCATTTATATAACTCGTTATTTGAACATGTTCAAGATCCGACTACTGAATTCGCCCCTCCCCTTTATTAACCCTCTTTCTAATAACCCTCCCCCACAAAGCCCAAAACTAAATGAACCAAAGCCCTTGTTGTAATTCAAGTCTCAGGTTCAAAAATAAGTTGCTATCGTTTTCTTTAAAACTTTAACGAAAAGTAAAGTGTTATGATAGCCAATTAGTTTTAGAATAGAACAACAATATACCTCTTCTCACAAGCGAGAGCCCGCTGACACCTTTGTTTATGGTAGCGCTTGAACTGATCACACCGGTGGACAACTTCGGGATCCAGGTCCTCCGCGCGGGGAAGCCTGAGCTCTTCCACACCGTAGAACAAGCGGCGCAACCTGCAAGGTTAGCGAGGGGAATGGGTCAGAAGAATACGACCACGTGACAAAGGACGAGAACTGATTCCTTATACTGGTGTTCAAGCGACAAACAAGTGAACTTCTAGCCCTCTCTCAGATCAGTTTCCCGGAAAAGGTATGAACTAACTGTCAGCTTTAAGACAAATAGTGCCGGGTGATTTGTAGTTTTCAATTGGCTTCAACTTCAACATTATTCAGCCAACGGCTGCAAGGTATTTGTAAATAAAGCTATTTTTATCATCATCAATAGTATTATTGATGATATATGTCAACGAGAGCTATAAAGACAACGGACTAGTAACAATCGTTAAACATACAGCAGCCAAAGTGAAACTTACTTCTTCATAAATGGTATAATGACAAGTTGTTTTTCGAATCCAAAGCAGGCAAACACCATGAAGCTCTGTAGTTCAACACAAATGAAAGAAATTAATTTTGTTGGTATGTAAATAAAAGAAAAACAGAAACACGTCATGTTCTAATTATTCATTCATTGCTGATACAGGCTGCTGGAGCTTGGAACCAAACGTTTCGCACCGCACTTGCGCTCTTCTTTCCTTCTTTCCTAATTTCCTATTTGAAAATGTACAGTGTTCTACGAAAGTGTTTGTATTTAGGAAACATGGCGAGGCTATTTTAAAAAATCAAAACAATTTTTTGTTTGTTTACGGCTAGATCGGCTTCAAAGAAACGGGGAAAGAAGGGAAATTATAGTCTCGTTCTCGCTGTGAGTTGCAGAGACGGAAAAATGTTCATCGCTGATTTATTGCGCAGTAAAATCAGACAAAAAAAAATCAGGGTCACGAACTGGAAAACCAACGCATTTGAATACTGTTAGGCACCTGTTCTACCTGTTTGTGTCTGTCCGTTTTTCCTTCTGTCTGTTTATTTGTTTGTTTCTTTGTCGCTTGTTTTAATGGGCCTTTTATTTTTCCTAATTTCTGTCTGTTTAATACCGGTTGTAGTGTTTCTGGGTTTTTTTCTTTTTGTTTGTCCGACTCTTACCTGTTCGCCTGTCTGTCTGTCTGTCTGTCTCGATTCAACTGTCTGACAGTTTTTATATCTGTCTGTTTCTTTGTCGATCGTATCAATGCGCCTTTTTCTTCCTCCGAATGTCTGTCTGTTAACCTGTTGTGGACGTTCTGCGTACGAGTCGGCGAGCGAAGCGAACCGCGAGGAGAATGGGTAGGAGAGAAGGAAAAGAAACGCTTGCCCTTAAACCCGCCAATTATTATGCTAACTATACGAATGAATTTTACTTGGCGGAAGTCGGTTAGCGGAAGTGGTTGATATTAACTGTCAAAATCACATGTAGCAATTATTTTAAAAACAAACAAACCGAGAAAGTGTGCATGAGCGGGATGTTTGTCTGAATGCCTGTCTATTCATCTTTCTGTCAGCCTCTCTGACTGCCCGTCTGAATGTATGTCTATTTGTGTGACTGTCTGTCCGTCTGATATATTTCTTGTCGTACGTTGGGTCGGTAGGGCCAATGTTTCGAGCGTTAGCCTTTCGTGATCGTGAGGGCTGACGTAATATCAACCATTGTACTCGCCAACGCAGAAGAAAACAGATTTTTTAAAAAACTAGTGTTCAAGTGTCCGTCTGCTTGTCTGTCTGCCTGTCAGTCAGTCTGTCAAACTTTCTGTCTGTCTGTCTGTCTGTGCCTGCCTGTCTATCTGTATGTTTGTCTGTCTGTCCTGTCTACCTGACTGTGACTGTCTGTCTGTCTGCTTGCTTTCGTATTCGTTTTAGTCGTTTTTCTATTCTCTCCCAATTACTCAGTAGAACAATGCAAGGTCATTATCGCCCAATTCCCTATACCTCTGAGTTTTCGTTCACTCAGCTATTAAACGCAAATACTTAAGTATGCTGTCTAACCCGTTAAAATAATGCTTTATACCTGGCCAAAAAGAAGGACGACATCCAGAATTTCTAAAGCCACATAAATGCCAGAATCCTTTGGTTCACTAAGAAGACGCCATATACACAGAAATATCCCCTGTCGATAAAATTTGTTTAAAAATTCAGTTATCGACGCCAATCGGCCAAATCTCGAGGACGAAAAGACTGGTGATGCCAAAGACTGGACATGACGTCGATATGTGGAGACCAGAACTTACATACTGGCAGGTAGAGAGTGAGACAGACAGATTGAGGCAGGCGGGGAGTGAGACAAACAGACACTGAACAACAGAGACAGTGTAGTCTGCGTAGCTCGGCGTTCCAGTCAGTCGAAAAGAAGGAACGTGCGGCCAAGCCGCGAGGAGGGAGACGAGTCGGCGAGCGAAGCGAACCGCGAGGAGAATGGGTAGGAGAGAAGGAAAAGAAACGCTTGCCCTTAAACCCGCCTTTTTTGAGGTTTATTTTTACAGTCATTATCACAATTATTATGCTAACTATACGAATGAATTTTACTCGGCGGAAGTCGGTTAGCGGAAGTGGTTGATATTAACTGTCAAAATCACATGTAGCAATTATTTTAAAAACAAACAAACCGAGAAAGTGTGCATGAGCGGGATCGGTTGGCAGATCGTCCGCAACTCCGAAGAAATTTGTACGGAAAGGTCCGAATTTAAAGACAGAGTTGCAGAATATGTAACTGTATATTCAAGATTAAGTTCGGGAATTCTAGGTGCTCGACCGAAAAACTTGTTCAAATCATCAGGACGAAAACAAAGCTCAGGTTTAGTCTAATAGCAGATACATCTTTGCATGTGGTCATCTTGGTTTCAATCTTTCCAAAAAAAATAAACCTCAAAATAGGCGGGCTTTAGGGAAGGCATTCCTTTTCCTTCTCTCCTCCCCATTCCCCTCGCGTCTCGCTTCGCTCGCCGACTTCGCCGCTCGTTTCTCTTTTCTAGATTGACTGGAACGCCGAGCTACGCAGGCTAGAGACAGTGTTTTGAGGGACACATTGTTATAACAAAACTATCTTTAAAACAGAACCATTTGCAAATTTCCTGGTATCAGGAATGTGCTGTCAAATACTCACCAAACACGTGGATATTGACAGCAGCAGCAACAGGGTCACGTGACGTCCAACTTGATGTTTTTCGCCGTGAAAATACTCCCCATTAAGTTCAGTTTCAAGGCTTGCTAAGACCGCGAATGATTCTTGAGAGTAACTTCGGCGCAGGGAGCTAGAAGACCTCTGTAATAAACACGTGGTCTCGTCCAGATTCTCTATATCAAGTACTGGGTTCTTCACAGGGGACTCTGCGGCACAGCACGTATTTACTTCTCCATTATTAACGTCGCAGTTGGACTGCGACTGTTCTTCGGCTATCTCTTTGGTTATTTCTTGACACCGTCCACACCTTGAGAGCATTTTGGAAAATTACTCTAGTGAGAGATGATAATGAAAAGAATTGGGCAGTCAGGCCTCCCTTCCCCCATAACAGGGCCTTTCTCTTACCCGCTCGACCAACAAGAAAATTGGGATCCATGGATCCAAGGAACACACTAAAGTCAAACAGGTTTTAAAGTTTAAACCAGTTTTACCGGATGGTAGACTTGTGACATGTCAGCAGTTGTGGCCAATGCACAAGCAAATACATGCAAGTAAAACAAATGAAACCGGTTTAAAACCTGTTTGACGAGTTTTGTTTCTGCATATAATCTGGCAGAAAGCTTATGCATGTTCAAAATGGAAACAGCACGATTGTAGCAGAGCGGCCTATCTTTCACGTTTGTCACTCGTGTAAAAGACAGGCTCAGTTAGTATGATAACCCGCCATTCATTCCCCTTCCAATACTCAATTGCATTCTGTTGTCAGCAAAAATGACCACATATTCTCACAAAAAATGTCAATTCACCAAGAAAAACGGGAATAAAATGTCCGTAACGGCTATATCCTCTTTTCGTCACAATCATCTAATTGCTGGCGAACGAAGTGACTAACCTATAGCTGTTTGTCCCTACAGCTGTTTGGTTTGTGAACTTTGTCCTTTTTCCGGATCTTTGTCCGGGGACTCGCTCGGTCCGGACTGGTTACGAGTTCCTATTGCATGCACGCGCGCACGGATTTTTGGGTAAATTGGAGTACGCATTGTCTTTTATTTGTCGGTCATTTTGCTTCCTTTTTGGTTTTGGCTTTTTTCACGGTAAGTTACGTAACATTAGGTAAATTCTTCCCTGTTTTATTTCTTTTTATTGAAACAGCACCGAGAAGTCAGCCTTTAAAGTTTGCTAAAATTCTAAGCAAACGCACTACGTGGAATGACCTGTTCTCCATAATATACTGATGAAAATGTTTTACTTGTTACATTTTGATCTTTATAGTTAACGAAACGGCAGCATTCCATTAGCTTTTCTAACTTCTAGTACTAATTGTCATATTTTCAATTGATGTACGTAATAGCAGAAGGTACAAACAAATTGCCGTTGTTGTTGACAGGTACCTGTCTTTGTTGCATTCATTTCCCAAGAACGAATCAGCCCCGAGTGACCGTTGCGAGGTCTGTAAACGGTCCGGACACTTGCAGTAGCGGTCGCAGCGCTGGAGACGAACCAGACACACGACTGTCGTCAACACAGTTCCAACAAGAACTGCAATGGTCACCGCAATAACAGGAGTCTGCGAGCAAACAAACCAGCGTAAATAACGTGCAGAAAAGGAAAGGCAAGAAAAGCATCTAGAAAGTTGAACATAATATGGAAGTCCTCCAATTAATCAATCAAAACCAACGTCAACTTGTAAAACTTATTGGTGAAATCAGTACTTATATACGGTTGTGAAACATAGGATGAACGAAGGAGATGCAAGAAAGCTTGACACATTCCAGTTTAGCTGCATGAGGGGAATCATAAAGATTCGATGGCCGTATGTTGTCTCTAATGAAGATTTGATGAAAAGAACTGAAACAGGAGTCTGCGAACAAACAAAGCAGCGTTAATATTCCAAAGTATATTTGCATGAATTCTGCCTTGACTACGAACAACTGCTTCAACGAAACATTTGACAGAAACTAGATATGATCGAACATGAACTCAGTACATGTAAATTTGTCTCGTTATTTGATCTAACATTTGCTTCAACGCAAATTTTAATTCACGTTGACCATATTTTACGAAGGGTTGACGAAACAGTTCAATCGCTTTACCAATATCTTTTAATAAATGTTTTGCGAAACATCTAAATAGTAAAACACAAGTGTCTGGCGTTAGACAAACTGGACTGGTTCCGTCATTTAAGGTTTGCTTGCTTAGCAAGCAGTAGCAGCTTTCGTCTTTTAAATGATTCATAAGAACTGATTCATGAGAACGAATTCGTCAGTGCCAGTAAGAATTGGTTCGTGAAAACTGACTCGTGAATCCAACATTCTTCTCGCAGTTCAAACTGTACTAACGCAAAGTGCTCAGCGTTTTCAAGAACAAAATATACGGTCCTTTCCTCGCATGTATGTATATGTATGTATGTATGTATGTATGTATGTATGTACGTATGTATGTATGTATGTATGTATGTATGTATGTATGTATGTATGTATGTATGTATGTATGTATGTATGTATGTAGGTAGGTAGGTAGGTAGGTAGGTAGGTAGGTAGGTAGGTAGTAATAGGTAGGTAGGTAGATAGGTAGGTAGGTAGGTAGGTATGTATGTATGTATGTATCTATGTGTGTAGGACTAAAGAGGCACATGGTTGTTCATAAAGATCAAATTCTGCTCCAGATCTTGCAAAAGCGCTTCTGGACTTAAGAGCCACCTGAGAGCTCACAGTGGAGTCGCAAGAGTTGCTGAAACGGCTTTCATCTGTAAAGATGTAGCAATCATCATGTATGTACAGAATGTATGTATGTACCTGTATGTATGTATGTATGTATTGTATGTATGTATGCATAAATGCATGTGTGAACGTACGTATGTATTGTATTGACGTACAGTACGGAAGGCAACAAACCGTATTGAACTGAAAATTTCGATCTACATGTACTACAGCAACTGATCATTAGTTGAATTCCATACAAATGTGTGTAATCCAGTTGTTGGTTTCTCCTCCACCCACACAGTACCTGGTTAATGACATATGATATAAACGACGGTTTGTAGCTGGCGGGCGGCAAGTTTAAGTCTACAGAACACAGAAGGACTCCACAGCACAGAATTGGAACCCTGTGAAAAGTAAGAAAATGGATCATGATATTATGGGGAAAAAATGGAAACTTCCAGTACAACATACTTCTACTGTAATAAAATGACAAATAATAGTTGTATTTTAAGGATCGTTTCTTTGAATTAAACTGAACACCTTATCATTGAACTGGATGTTCAGTATTAATGTTTTATCAAGTTATTTTATAATTTGCAGTTTCGTGAGCATGTTTAAAAAGGTTATCAATTCACCAAGCATATTTGACAAAAAATATTCACCTAGAGTACTCAAACTGACATTTCAGGGCATCCAAATTTTGACACTTTCCAGGGGACCATACCCCAATCCTAAGCACCCAAAGAGGTCAAACTTTCCCCATACATGTATACACATAATATAAGAATCCTTATTTCAGAAGGTCTGTAGGTTAGAGTGAGAGATGCTGTAAACAGGTTTTTTTTATCTTTCCATGTTTACAAGCATTCCAAATATGGTTAGTAAAATTATATAATGGCTGAAAACATGAGCTCAAGTACACATAACCAGGTTGGGTAGGTTTGCTTACCAGGTTGCCACTGTTAACTAAAATGTGAAATTGAAGGACTTTTCCAGGACCTTTCGAGCACCACTTCAAGAAAATTGAAGATTGAAACTTCTGTACCAAATAAAACATACTACACTAAAAAGCTTTCTTAATCTGTATATTAACTCAGCAATGACTTTTTCAGATTTGCTTCTGGGAAAAAATCAAGCCTCCCTTTTTAATTTCAAACATTTTTACATCAAAAGTATTGTGTTGGGTTATGACAAAAAGCTCATTTTGATTATTTTTGCAGTTGAAGAAGAAAATTTGCACCTGTTCCAGGATTTTCAAGGACTGCAGCCTAAATTCAAGGACTTTCCAGGGCCTGGATTTTCTCTTGCAAATTCCAGGACTCTCTGGGATTTTTAAGGACCCTGGCAACCCTGGATTATATTAATTACAGATGGCCAAGCATTAAATAACCCTAAGCCTAAAAGCTATGAATTAATTTGTTGTGTTAGTGCACGCACACAGTGTGATTTTTCTTGCTAGTCCTTCACAGCATGAACACATCATGTGCTGTTTCTACAAATTACTTTCAGCAATATGGGAAGGATTCAACAAACTAAACTCACCTATAATTAATCAATCATCCACAATCAATCTTATTCAAGTACAACATTTAAATTCAACACAACTATAACCTGTGATTAATTAACTAAAACTAAATGTTCTGGGAAACATGTCCCCAGACCCTTGCAATTTTGACACTCGATGACTTTAAACCAAGGTATACCCTTTTTCCCACTCAGCATACCCCATTTCCCAAACCTTATGAAAAACACTGAAGTTTAGTACACTGTAGTAGGAACAAAGCCTGCATGCACTTACCCCCAACCAATAATGTGGATAAAAACACTCCATCGATTAAATCCACTTCTGCCATTACACCTTATCAGAAGCAATCCTAATGCTACCAAACCAGTCCAACAGCGTGACCCAAAACAACTCCCCACGAAAAAGATCAGCATGATAATATGCCATGTCATGGATGCACACGGTATTGTGGACAAAACACCCGACAAGGCCAGAATGAACTGTGCAAGAATAAGAGCATGTAATTAAAACAAATATACTAATTAAAACTTTAAAAAATAATCAGAAATGAACAAATGAAACAAAATAATAATATTAATATAATATTTATAATAATAATAGTACTGATAACAATAATAAAAATAAGTTAGGGTTTACATGTTTTCAATAGGTATGATGTTCAAAAATACCGTAATAACAATTAACAATAATAATAATAAACTTATAAAAATAGTTAATAATATGCATAGTAAAATTACTGCAATATGATTGGCTAAGAGCGCCTCTGTTAATCCCAAACAGTGCAATTACAAACCAAATTAACAAATGAATGCAATAAAAAACTTAACTGACTCAGTGAAAAACAACTCAAATTGTAGGACACAAGTGGAGTTTATTGGAGATGATCATCACAAAACTCCTGCCAAATGAAAGAGCAGGAAAAAGAATGGCATGCAGCTGTGATACGCACTTGTCAGATTTTGCTGCCTTTTCCAAAAAATTTCAAAGAGTGTCATCAAGCATGCAGAAACACTTGATAATGTTGTGAAAAAAAACCTGTTTTGGGAGAGGTTAAAGTTTGGGTTACTGTAACCACTGGTTAGCTAACCATAAGTTGGAAATGAAACACTGGCTCCTCATTTTTAAAAATGTTTTATCACATATGAGGCAAAATTACTGAATGCTGATTGGCTGAGACAGAGGGCATTTTTTCTTAATCACGAGGGTACTTTTGGTAATCAAGAGGGCATGATTACTTGATCCTGATTGGTTAAATGTTGCCTTAGGCTAGCATTAAATGGGCTTCTTGTTAGAAAAACACTGTGCATGAATGCAATTCCCTCAATAATTTTGCCCTCTATGTGATAAACAAGTAATCGCAAAATGCCTCGGGTAATTAAGGACTAATTTCACTTGCATTTTCAAAGTTTTCCAAATTGCCCTCGTCACTTCGCAACTCAGGCAATTTTGGAAAACTTTGAAAATGTGTGTGACATTAATCCTTAATTGCCCGAGGGCCCATACAATTATATATACAAATCAATCTTAAAAATTCGAAGACTAAATATATGTAATTAATTACCTGGCATAACAGCAAACAAAGTGTGAAGTTATGTGGCTTTTCTTTATAGCGTCTGCCCAGCAAGAAGACTACAAACACCCAAATCTGAAAAGATTTCAAAAGTACTAACTTACAGCAATTATGGTTATAATAAAACTTAACTGAATCCTCCCACTTGCATCGGCTTCCAGGTATTTATCATTACCAGTATGACTGTGTATAAA
Source organism: Parazoanthus swiftii (assembly GCA_025403585.1). Classification (NCBI taxonomy): domain Eukaryota; kingdom Metazoa; phylum Cnidaria; class Anthozoa; order Zoantharia; family Parazoanthidae; genus Parazoanthus; species Parazoanthus swiftii. The sequence goes on from JAOBYE010200549.1 coordinate 15,923, forward strand.
AAGATTTATTTAAAAGACTGTACCATAGAGAAAACTCATGACTGGACTCTTAACCTGTTGTCCCTGTCATTGAATGCTTCACAGAAACTGTCAAAAATGTGTGCAGCCACCTTAATTTGAAATTACAGGCACCAGGGCTTAAAGTCTCTATAGCTCCCCTTCCCCCTCTAACTTAACCGTTTAAGCCCCTAACACAACAAATGGCATGTTGGTCAATTCTCCCAACTGAGCTCCATTCTTTCTATACAAGCAGTTTGGGAGAATTTGGTTTTTCAACTTCAATAACTTATTCTACTTGATAAATTCCTTATTTCTCGATACCTGTTTTATAATTTTGTTTGAGTTTTGTAAGGAGAAGTTAGATGTTGATAATTTGCCTGGGCCTTAAACTAAAGGGTCAATAAAAGTTGTGTGTGTAAACAACCACTAAAACACAGCCTAAGTTTATTACACCTGACAGTTATTGGCAATACGGTAGTTGTACATGGATTGAGAAATATTTTACAATTTTAAGTTCCAACACAACATTGCACACTTACGGCACAAGGAATAGCAACACAGCTAGTGTTGAACAAAGAATCTTGGATCAGTTTGAAGTTGTTTTGACCTTTGCTGTTGAACTGGGACATCTGAGCTGAGGTAAACATGATTGGAGCAGCCAGGAATGTACACATAACCATTCCACTTGCCATCTAGGGTTCAGTAATAACAGGCATAAATATTGTTGAATACCGGTACTACATATTAACAATAAAATATTATTATTATAGTTATATTACACTAAAATATTTTTTTTTCTTGTATTATGTTTTAACATAACACATAATTTGTATATCATATTACAGTTTATTTTATTAAATATGAACCAAACACCGGATATCAAATTTCTGGTAATTCGATTGGCTCTCTATTTAAGGTCTAATTTTATATCGTTCAGTTTGTCCAAATGTGGAAACTGACAATTTTATCGTGGAAAATTTTCCCTCAAAATGGCCCAAAACTCAAGTTGGTAGAATACAAAGTTTGAGATAATAATTTTCATCCAGTGTTTGGTATTAAATAAAACAATTGTTCCACCTACTCTTGCTTGATATGATCTTGTGATAACCAACTCATTGCTCCACACCCTGTCTGCTATCTAAAAGCTCCTATCCAATTTGAGTTTGTGGAATAACTGTTATTACCGGTAATAAATAATTATTATATTTAATTATATTATATTTACTTATTAATACAATATTGATCAGTATTCTATGTTGCATTAATAGACTCTCTTATGTTCAACTGAAGCCAGCTAAAATAGGGCACAGGGCCGGCAGTAAAAAGTATTTTTTTGTTTACTTTTTCCTAGAAAGAATGGCTTCATTCTGTTGAGCTTTAAATATCTAGAATGATGTGTCATAGTTATGAGCTTGTGACTTTATTGACATCTATGACGATCTGTTACTGTTGTTATTTCTGATTCGTTGAAA